>VZTY01028177.1:0-36496 GCA_013400935.1 Turnix velox
TTGCTCCATGCCAAGCTCAACTCAGGAATTCCTTCCTCCCTCCAGGAAAGGGAGGAGGGTGGGTTTTTAATTTTTGTGGGATTTTTTGGTTTGGTTTGTATTTATGTATATGGTTGCTTGTTTCTCCTGGGATCTTTCCTGGGATTTCAAGCAGATGCAACAAGACATTTGTATCTTCAGTGCTGGCTGTGCTGGCTATGTTGTCTGGAGAGAGCTTGTTTTTTGCACAAATGTTTGGCAAGCTTCTGTTTTGGTTGGGATTTTTTTGTTTGACACCTGATATTCACTGTATCTGGCTTTGGGCATAACTGCTCTCCTTTCTGCCATCCCTTCATCCTGTCGGATCATGCCCTGGCTGTTCTGGTATGTGTTTCAGACAAGCAGCTAAGTAAGGATGACATTAATTATCTGTTTACTGTTATCAAGCATATTATAAATTTTACTGATAAAGTTATATGAAACATTCATCATTGGGCTGTTTCTTTTCCCTGATGGGCCCTCTCAATTTCTGAACAGCTTTACTTTCCAGGTCCTGAAGGCTCCTATGATTGGAAGGGTGGCATTTTTGCTGTGTTTACATGCAAACGTTGTATGAGTCAAGATAAAATTGTAGGTGTAATAGCTGTGACCCTGCCTGCAATCTCTGCAGATTTTTAATGTGAAAGTAATATTAGGCATCTTGTTGTTTGCAAATGCCCAATTTGTGGAGAGAATACATATTTGTAGAGCAATGTGAATGAAGTAGATCTTGGTTTTTGGTGTATATCCCCCCCTTAAGTTTTGCATTGTTGCTACCAGGGTCATATTCATCTTGTAACTGGTAGTTGTTTTTCTTGGAAAACCTGTATTTGAATTAAAGTGGAGATGGATTTGTTTTATCTTGTCCCCAGGGAACAGTTTTCTGAAAAATTACAGGGAAGAATATTCAAGCAGAATCTGAAGAGAAAAAGCCTGTGTAGTTCTTGAAGAAGATCTGTTCTGTAGTAGCCAGAAGGTTGAGTTCCTTTCTCTTTTAAAAAGCATACTAATACAAACCTCTTGTTTAGAACCTGCTAAAATTGAAGGTCCAAACTGGCTTTGTTTTGATTAATTATACTGCAAAAACAATGAATGTAGTAGTATAAGCAATATAATGTCAATCTGCATGGCTTTGAAGTGAAGGAGTTGGGGTTGTTCAGCCTGGAGAAGAGAAGGCTCAGAGGGGACCTCAGAGTAACTTATCAGTACCTGAGGGGGTCCTACAGAAAAGCAGGGGAAGGAATTTTTAACATAATATCAGATGGGAGGACTAGAAACAATGGATATAAATTAGAGGGGGATAGATTTAGACTAGACATAAGAAAGAAATTCTTTACAGTGAGGGTGGTGAAATACTGGAACAGGTTGCCCAGGGAGGTTGTGGATGCCCCCTCTCTGGAGGTGTTCAAGACTAGGCTGGACAGGGCACTGGGCAGTCTGGTCTAGAGGGAGGTGTCCCTGCCTATGGCAGGGGGGTTGGAACTCGATGATCTTTGAGGTCCCTTCCAACCCAAACTATTCTATGAGGACAGGGTCGGGGTTTTCTTTTGGATATGGGGAAGGCATCTTTGTATGCTGAATAAAGGGTACAAGTCTTCTAAAATTAGGAATGCTGATGAAGATTTGGAAGAACAGTAAGAGTGCCAGTGAAGCAAATGGTATGAGTATTAACTATTGTTCATAATGTTACTTATTTTCATCAGAATCTCTTCTGTTTGTCTTGTCAGCAGCCCTGAAGTATTTTTGAAAGAGGCATGTCTTGTTGCTGATGAAGTTGGATAATTATAAAGTCCAATCTACTGCTTCTGAATTCCCAAAAAATGTGATTAATAATACAGCAGATCACTGACCAGATTTTCTCTCAAGAGTTAGGGTAATGGGTGAGAGCTGGTGCTTTTTGATACTCAATAAGTGCACACAGTTGAAATATGCATGGACAAGCAGGGAAGTGAAGGATGAATGAGAAACAAGATCATGAGGACTGTTGAATTGTGGAGGTGCTGGCTTTTTGGAATGGGTTTCATTTCATATGGATTTCAGTTTTACTTAGTGAGAGTAAGTACATAATGATTTCCCTGTTATTCTGCCCTTCAGGCATGATTATTTTAGATGGACCTGATGATGATATTTACAGTGATGGAAATGGAACTGCTAAGGAAGCAATGAGAAAGCTGATAAGATTTAACATTATATTGGTGCATATGTTGCACCAATTTAAGTCCCTCTGCGCTCCATTCCTCTTGTCTTAATACTTTGGGGAAAAATGGTTTGGCCATTTATAAAGCCTGAGCAAGACTGGTGATGGTTAACAGAGCAGAGTGTTAAACACTCAGCAATGGAAATTTGACACAATAGTTAAAAAAGCAACTGACAGCAAGATGTTCCTGTATTTACCCTTTATTTGTTTTTCTGAGCAATCTGTATAAGGTTCCTTGAGATATCACAGCTTATAAATATTTCAAATTAATGTCAGGTATGGTCCAAAGGAAAACCTGATTGATGCTACAGAAGCTTAGAATTTGTTAATGCTTTTCTGAACCTGTCATGAAAGGAGTTTATGGATCTCAGTTTGTGCTTAAAATCATGACAGGCATTCCAATGAGATGACAAAACAAACAGTGATGTTGCAGACTTATTTCTAAAAGTAATTCTGTACCTTTGGTCATCAGTATTAGTCTCTATGTCTTTTTGAGGAGGGGCTGGCTGAACAGAGTTTGTATTCTCAGTGGACCTGTATTGCTCACTGTGCCCTACCGGCAGAGAGAGATCAGCTTTTGTTTACTGCTTTCTTGACCGTCTTGCTAGATAATTATTGGTAATGGATCTGTATGGGGCCTAGATTAAGGAGTGCATCATTAAATGTTGTATTCTGTTCCAGGAACAGATTGCCTTAAAAGGGGAATGTAATGCAATTTGAAACAAATTTCCTGATGTGTGGAGTACTGTAGTGTCTCATCTAATGTATGACTTCACATTTCTAAGGATCTCGATTGTTCCTTCTACATCCAAAGATACTGTGGGAGGGAGTAATGTGAGACATGATGATTTAGTTCAATATGTAGCTTGGTCTGTGCTCATCTCAGCTTTCTTCAGTACCACTCTTTTGGAAGGTTCAAACAATGAGCTGTAACATGCAGCAACTTGTTGAATTAATTTTTATTTCCTAGTCTTGATGAGGTTCTTCATAAGGACTTCAGCTTTTTCTTACTATTCCTTTTTTCCTTGGATTACATCTTCAGGCAAATCCTCTTCATATAAATCTCACCTCTGTGCCTTTTAGACTGAGTGATCATTCCAGTCATGCATAAGAAATCTTGCTCAAGATATGTTCAGAAGATTTTTAAGGGATGAAACACTGGTGCTTGTGTTGTGTTTTTCCAGTGCAGTTGATGAACTTCTATCATGTCTCAAGGAATTGAACTTTTTAAACTATGAAGTTTGTTAAGAGGTGGATTGCTGTTTGCCACTCTGAAATTTTGTATTTTTTCACATTCTGTAATATCAATAATTTGTCAGAAGTGTACTGCAGTGACAGATCTCTCAAGGAAGCTGAGAACTGTTCTTCAGTTATTCTAGGTCATATTTTGGTGCCTAATTTCCTCTCACAAATTCCTTGAAGAAGACAAAGAGAAGAAGAAGAGAATTATTAATTGCTTTCTAGGAGTGTCTTTTGAAGAAACAAAATCTGAATAAAGTTGTCTTTCTGCTTCTTATTGACTGTGTCTCATAGCTGGTTATTTCTGGATGGTTGGCCTTACTGCTGTCAAATTCAGATTTTGGAAAATACATACACAGTCTCCATCAATTTGTTACTAACAATTACACTGTTGATAACCCAACATTTTTTCTGTGTCATAAAATATAATTATATTATAGAGTGTCAGAAGAAAATGCAGCTTTCATTTGTTGTCATCCGGGCTGTCTAGGAGGTTGCCATTATGTTTTAATATTTAGTTTTGCTTTGGTGTACAAGTCTTACTTTAATAGGTTCTAATTCTTTCATTTAATTTATTCCTGTCTTGACTTACTGCACCAGTGCAAATGTTCTGTCTAGTAGTGCTGTATTGCTTGTTCTCTGCTGCTCTATTTTTCATTTTCAGAGAAGTCACCCAGATAATTTAGATATCACTAAATGTATGATACTAAAAAGATATATTCACCACTGTTTCTTTTTCACGCTATAGCAGATTATATACTCATTTTATGATATACTTGAAATCTTGAATCTGTTTTTTCAGAACCAGTAGACTGAATTGAGATTGTATGGCAGCAATGCATATTCTGTCAGAACCATCTGTTTGGTTTTTTTTAAGAGTTGTGTATTACTTGCACTAATATTGAAATGTTTCCTATCTGATGGCAGTGATTGTCAGAGCAGATTTTCTCATGCCATACCCATGTTGACTTTCTGTCTGTAGAAAGCTGGAAAAGTTTAGTATAGCTCTGTTGAACAGGCAAAACCTTATCAGTCAGACTTTCAAAGTATTATGTTGACATATCTGCATCTATTGTTTATTGTTAGCATTGGCAAGGTAGTAGTCTCAAATCACTCTCAAGCTCTGTGTGTTCACAGTTGCTTATTGGACCATGTAGCCCCATTCTGTATTTTATCCAGAAGTGTTACAAAACATTTTAATTGCAGACTCTCAAAGTAAATTTGTAAAATATTTGAAGGCTGTGAAATCACAACTTCTTATGGTTTGTTATTGCATAGACAGTTGTTAATATAATGATCCTGTTAAATTACTTGAAATATATAGATAAATACAGGGAGTGGGAGAGACAGTATAAAACAATACTTCTTTATATATTTGGAGCATAAAATAATGTGTGTACTGGTGTCATATATTATTAAAAAAAAACCCTGAGAGAGATACAAGATTGTATTAACTTAATGTACTCAAGCTTACGTAGTTAATATCTCTTCATATAATGATCCTGTTAATATCAATATGTTACTCATGTTACTGGGCTAACAATATAAATTATGAAGTGTTACTACAAGATGTGGAAAACTGAATTTTTCTTCTGAGCCTTGTAAAGAAATGAGAATTTTTTGTTTCAAAAAATGCTTCAAAAATATCAGTATTTGGAGTAGAAAATATTAGAATGGAGTGTTAATTTTTCTGAAAGTTATGACATTTTTTATTTAACAGATTGTAAATACATCTATCTATGTGGCTTTATGGCAGATGTAGAGAGATACTTGTTGAAAGTGGATTTGTATCCTTACACACCTATGCAGTGAGATACCACTGGGTTTAGTATTATGTGTCTATCAGATGCTTCTTCTGAGCAGAGGAGAGCATAGGGTGCTGTTCGTAGGGGTGATAGAAGCAAGCTAAAACTTGAATATGACAACATTTTGATGTTTAAGAAAATCATGTAGCTGTATTCCAATTTTCAGAGCAGTGGGAAGAGTTCTGTGTTGGAAAGTCTTGTGGGGAGGGATCTGCTCCCACGAGGTACTGGAGTTGTCACCCGGAGACCCCTTATTCTGCAACTGGTGCATGTTTCCCCTGAGGATGGCCGGAAAACAACTGGAGATGAAAATGGTAAGTGTGATCCAAGAGTATGTTTTGCCTAGTAAGAAGAAGACTTTCAATCTTTCTTGATCATTTGACTAAAAAAAATTGGTTGGAATCTTAAATCTCAAATGTGTTTTTTAAAATGTACTTGGAAGAAAACACAGCTGTTGTCACATCTGTTCTGTCCATTTGACAAATGTAACGGAGTGAAAATGTTTTTGGCAATTCAAAATACATTTCATGTTTTAAGCTTTCCTGTTTGTTTTTGGGAAATGTTTTTGAGATAAGCAGACCAAAACAAACCTTTCAGTTATGATTATCTAGAGCATAGAGAAAATTATTTCCTTCTATTTTTTTTCTTCCCTTCTTTTAGAGAAAGTTTTTCCTCGAGAGGATGAGAATTTGGCTTTTGAGAAGGAGTTTAGGAAATAGATAAATTCTGAATGATGTGGAAGAAAGAGAAGTGACAATAAACCTGTAGTAGATACAAACAAAATTCAGTGAGCACATTCTGTAGCTCAAAGATGCCACCTTACTGGCCTGTACTGAGAGATTTCTGGTACATCAGGGACAAGATTTCAAATGTTCTGAAGCTGCTTTGTTTGAAGTTTGGAATGTTTCTATATTATCCTTCAACAGATTAAGTAATTTCAGTTGTCTCTTGGGAGTTTAAGTGCTCATTGTGTACAAAGTAGTGTCTTTGATCTTATGAAAGAGCAGCAGGGGCACATCCACCTTCTGATCATTAAGATTCATTTTAACTTTTTGATGCAGACAGTAAAAAGTATGCAAGTTTTCGATAGCTTGATAAACTTAGGGCTAAGATTACTAATTTTCATTCTGTTCACTCTTTCTGGAATCTATTTCTAGCAAATCAAGGTATGAGAAGTTGTTTACAGTGTTTGTTTTATGTAGGATTTATAAACTTTAGATTCTGAGGAACTCCTAGTAATATTTTTATAAGATTTAAGCTACAGTCTTCGTGATTGCTGCAAGCAGAGAACACAGGGTTCACAGCAATTAAGAACTTTCAGTGTGCATTCCAGAGTGTGCTGGATTGTGAAAGAATGTAGGACAATTCAGGTTGGAAATGATCTCAGGAGGTCTGTAGTCCAGCCTCCTCCTCAAAAAAAAGGTCAAGTCTGAATTCCAAGCAAGTCTGCTTGGGGCTTTATCCATTTGGTTCTTGAAAATCTCCAAGGCTAAAGAATTCAGAGTCTGTGGGCAACCTTTCAGAAATGACACATTTGATATCTTGAAATGTGATTTTTATATTACATGCATTGTGCAGTGCATAGTTTCTGGTACTTTTCAGAATGCTTTGATTCTGCAGTGTAGGATAAAGTATGGTTTTGTTCAGCTTGCAACTTAACAGGTATAAAAGTTGGTTTCATGATTAGAGTTCTGAGTAAAGGCAGAGGCTCTCTCTGCTGTAAATTGCATTTGATCTGTGGATTCAGATTTTAAAAAGGTAATGCTATTATTGCATAAGGCTGTTGGGCTAAATTGATATCTATAGAGGCTATTTAAATCTTTGAAAGGAAAAAGATCAATGTTTAAGATTTACATATTATGGTCTCTTCTTGATGTTCCTTTGAGAGGTATGTGAGCTTGTTGAGTAAGAACAGGCTCACATGTATAACTTAATTGTTGCATTTGAAATGTGTCTTTTCCCCCTCCAAAATTCATGCAAATCATGGTCTGAATGGCCTTATCCCTGGTCTGGTTTAGCATATGTGTAGATTGGCTGTTAATATCTCCATAGATGGAGTCAAGTAGCTTGGAAGGAAGAAGAGCTATGCTCTTCTATGCTGTCTAATGTCCTAATATGTCACTACACTATTACAAGTCATGTTTGTTTGTTGAGGTGGATGCTGTGGTAGGGTTGAATATGTGTTTGGGATCCCCTATAGGGGAATCTAACTGTAGTCTTCCAGAAATGGGTTTTCTCTAGATAAGGAGTTTCTTTACAAATTGGGTATCAGACAAGAAAATATCAGTTTCTGCATGCTGCTTTCTGAATGTGCTGGTAATGAACATTCTGTGCACAGATACTTCTATACAACTGCCTCTTGTTTTATTGCTTCTGTTTTGTAATTTGTCACTTTTATGCATCTTAATGTTTGCTGTGGATATGTGCTTGTATTGCATATAAATGCATTCATTTAGAAGCAGTACGAGACTATGGTTCTTACAAACTTAAGTTTTACTATTCACATTCAGCAAACTTCCCTGTTTTTAACATGAAACAGTCAAGATTCCTGTAGTAACTGTTTAAATGTGGACCAATTGCCTTGTCTCTATGAAGGAAAAAACTATGTGTCTCCAACAGTTTAATCTTGATGTCTTCTGATGTGTGTGAGCTAACAAAGAATATCAGTTCACGTCAATTTTGCGGTTTTGGTTGGTTGGTTTTGAGGGGGTTTTGGTTTTGTTTTATTAGGGTAGTTTTGTTGTTAATATGTTATACATTCTCATCAGTAGTAGAATAGCATTCACATCTGTCTGCATGCATTTATGATCTTTTTAAGAAAGTTAATAAAATGCTATACTAAATATGATTAAAATTTTAAACATCATTCAATGCTGTTTCTCTTTAACTGCAGACCCTGCTACATGGAAAAATCCAAGACACCTTTCTAAAGGTTGCCTTTATCCACTTGCTTTTTCTCCCCTTGCATGCTTATATACACTAACCACGTAAATTCATACCACTGTCTTGTTGATTACACTTTTACTTTTTCACTTTTCCTATGGTGCTTATTGATTTATTTAATTTTTTTGGCCAAGTCTTGTGATCTGGTTGATTTTTAGTTTTCCACCTCTTTTGCATTAGAATGAGATGATTTTTTGCTTTTCTTCTGTGCCGTTGCTGCTTCATAGGATTTTCTGCACTTTTAATTCCCAAATCCTTTAAAAAAAAAAAAATCTCTATTGGTCCGTATCTTGAAATTCAACTTGAGTGAAAGAAAATGTTTTGAAAGATGACTTCATTGTGGGTTAGCCAGCTGTTGGCCAAGTGGCCAGACTCCTTGTAGACTGTTCTAGAGCAGAGTGATTTATCCTGGAGCAGAGAGGAAATGACCACAGAGTAAAAATTTGAAATGGAATTTTATCACTAATGCTTGGAAACCTAGTCGTGGAATTGTGAGTATCTTGCAGTGTGACTCAAAACTACTGCTAGTAATTATTCACAAGTAATTCTGTTGACTGACTAAAGATTTGAGATGTTTGATCCTTGACAGATTTGGGAAGAGAACTCTTCTCCCAAGACTTCATTCGCAGAATTCTTACCTGTTTTCTGTTTGTTTGGTTTTTGTTCTACAGGGTTTTCTAACTTTTTCTTTCAGCTGTAATTTGATCTCACTTGCATGGTAAACAAAAAGATGCTAAAAGCTGGTATTTTTTTCAGATTTTTTTTAAGCTACTGCTAATTATTCTTTTTCTGTTGCAAGCTGATATTTAATGTGCAAGACCATTTCTGAAAAATGGTAGGATAGATGATTGGCTTAGTCACAATTGAGAAAGTGTAGGAGAGACAAATTTAGAATGAGAAGCAGTATTAACTAAGGAGAATCATAAGCAGAATCATGAATTTATTTGCACTAAGCTGATTTTTTCCTCTTGCTGCTTGGTAGAAAGAAAATCACGTAGTTTTCAACAAACAGATTCATGAAAAAATGCAATTGAAACATCTTCTTGATCTTCATGTATCAATTCTTTCTTTTCAGAGATAGATGCTGAAGAATGGGGTAAATTTCTGCACACCAAAAATAAGGTATGCTTACTTTATTTAATGATGGAGTAGCAAGCAGTGTCATAAATACACTCTCATATGCATCCTTAATTCTGTGTATCTTCCTCTGGACTTTCACAAAAAAGTTATTCTACCTCCTATGCTATATGCCAGAGTACTGAGGATGTTTAAGTGTGGAAGGAAAACTTTTGAAACATTGTTTTGATTTTGATTAGTATCTTGATACTTTTTTGTTATTTTGTTGATCTTTTTTATTCTTTCTTCTGCATTGGCAAAATTAGAGTGGTAGTTGCAAAAGCAAGTTAGTATATAATCACAAGTAATTTCAGTCCACTGAAGAACTGCAGAAATGTGCCTGAGGGTGTTGGTTGACTGCCACATGAATATGAGCCAGCAGTATGCCCAGGTGGCCAGGAAGGCTAACAGCATACTGACCTTGAGTATTGTGTCCAGTTTTGGGTCTCTCATCACAAAAAGGCATTGTTTAGCCTGGGGAAAAGGAGACTTAGAGGAGACTTTATTACTCTCTACAAGTACCTGAAAGGAGGGTGTAGCCTCAAGTTGTGTGATCATCTCTGCCAAGTACCAGGTGACAGGGCAAGAGGAAACAGCCTCAAGTTGTGTGAGGGGGGACTGAGACTGGATACTGGGAGAATTTTTTACACGGTGAAAGGATTGTTGAGCATTAATTGCAAGAGGCTTCCTAGGGGGATGGTTGAGACAGCAACCGTGGAGGTATTTAAGAGACAGCTAGACATAGTGCTTGGAGAGCTGGTTTAGAAATGGTTTTTTTTAGAGTTAGGTTGATGGTTGTGCTCAATGATCTGAAAGGTTCCTTCCAATGTAGGTGGTTTTGTCATTTGACAAGAGTTGAAAAATTTTGAAATGGAACCTTGACCTTTTTCTTTATCCTCTTTGAGATGAGAAGGGATTCAGACTATATATTGTTTACTAACTTCAAAGGATGGCAACTGTATTAGAAATTAAGTGTTTGAATTTCTCTGTAGGTGAACACTATTTCATACATTTTCACTGTTGGGCAGTGTCACTGTATTAATCAAGAAATTACACAGCAAGATTCCAACTTCTGTAATTTTTAGCTCTGATTATGGCTGCTAACATTTTCCTAAGGGCTAGTAGTCATTATTTATCACCTTGTATATACTTAGTTAGAGAGTTTTTTGCTGTCTCTTGAAGAGAGCATTCTTTTGCAGTTAGGTGTGTTCTGCCTTTAATTTTTAAACTGTTTCTTTCTTCCATTCTTCAGATCTACACAGATTTTGATGAAATTCGCCAGGAAATAGAAAATGAAACAGAGAGGATTTCTGGAAATAATAAGGTGAATGTTGCATTGTCTTTTTCTTGACATAAATTGTCTTGTCTCTTAAGCCTTTCTTAAATAGTTTGGCATCTAAAAGTGAAAAGCATTGAACTATTCTAATAAAGAACACTGTAATGCCACTTGCTGTCTTGAGATTTTTTTTTTCTACTGTAGTTGTGAGATAACAGCTAAAAATAAATACAGAGAACTGATGTTTTTTACTTTAAAGCTTCCATAAAAATAATGCAAAAAATAAACTTGGAATTAAGTTTGTTTCCATTTTTCCACAGAAAAATACTGTTTCCTTGCTGAAATATTAAAGCTTCTAGACATAGTACTGAGGGGAAAAACAGGGCTACTTCCAAAGATAAAGGACTTGCTTGACAGTTGTCTGCCTTTGTTTTCTCACCTTTTAGTAGTAAGATGTGTGATGAAAGTTTTTCTAGTATGCAGCTACAGCTTTAGGCTTTCTAAAGAGTACATGTAAATAATCCAGTACAGTGATAAATTTTTATTATTAATCTATTTCTAGGGGATCAGTCCTGAACCTATACATCTTAAGATTTTTTCACCTAATGTCGTGAACCTGACTCTTGTGGACTTACCTGGAATGACAAAGGTAAGATGCAAGTTGCTTCTCTTCTGACTGGGAGCAGTATGTTTTGAAAGGAGTGTATGTTCACTTTTTGCCTTTATTCTGCATTGTTAATTAAACAGCTTTCCTTAGGTTAAGTAGCTGGTTATATAAATTTGAGGTGTCACCAGCTTCTGGTGTAAGATTTGGGTTTCTGTTTATCACTGTTCTAAGAGGAAGGTCTACTTAAGTTCTTCCTCTTCCTACGTACAGGCAAGGCATTGACAGTGTAGTGCAGGCTGCTTGTTCTTTTTAATAGAAAACTTAGTTTCAAAGTTGTACCTGCAGATAAAAGAGTAGTGGACAAATTTGGAAATGTTTTCCCCTTTGCTTCTTCAGAAGTTGCTATATGTGTTTTGTGAAGAAGCTGTATTAAGTGAAGATAAACTAAGAGTTGTTCAGGTTTTATAGAAATAAAAGATAACAAGATGATTTCTTTTGCTGCCATTGCACACATGCATATTTAACTTTGCCAGTTGTGCAGGTGGTTCTTCAATACAATTCTTGACAAAAGTATCTCATAATTTTAATTGATTTTCATTTCTTTAGGAATTTTTTTACTTTTTTACCTTTTGAGGTCTTTTTTTTTTTTTTTTGAAGGAGGAAGGAAAGGACTGGAAATCTTTGATACCATAGTATAGGGTATGAACTTCTATCGTAAGATTACTTATAGATATGAATATATAATTGTGAACAATTCCATGTTGTTTTTTCACTAGGTGCCTGTTGGTGATCAGCCTAAGGACATTGAACTCCAAATAAGAGAGCTAATACTTCAATTCATCAGCAATCCAAATTCTATTATTCTGGCAGTCACAGCTGCTAACACAGACATGGCCACTTCAGAAGCACTTAAAATTGCACGGGAGGTAGATCCAGATGGTAAGCAGCAAGAAAAGATGAATCTTGTAATTCAACTTCATTTTTTTAATATTAAATTCTAAAATAAAATGTAAATAATTGGTATGGAAAGTAGTAAGAAAAGCAAATATCAGTGCCATTCCTAATAGATACAGGGGTTTTTTTGTTTCAAGGCTTCCTGCTGCAATCCCTACAACTCAGAGAATGTTGTGATGAAGTAATATTCAATAGATTTCTGGTTTATGAACAGACCAGAGAAGTGTTTTAATAGTCATTGGAGCTACATCTGCTTCCAGAACAGCAAAAATGGCATTTCAGAATGTTGGGGCTTTGGCGTTTTTTAAGTAGTTAAAATGATCTTTTAAGATGACTTCATGCTTCATTGTCCAATATTTGTTTCAGTGGAGAGAATATGCCATCCTGTACCAGGAAGCTTAGTGACTTTTAGTAAGAATTAAATTCCTTAATGTGTCTTCAGTGGGTAGATTTCAAGCTATTCAGTTGGGGCTTACAGCTATATATTTGATACACTGTGCTGGAAGTGTGTTTGTTGCCTCTTTTATCAGCTTATCCAGTGCCTTAAACTTTTTTCCTTTGATCAGTTCCAAAATATTTGACTGCAGATAGTCCTGTTAATAAGGAGCTCAGTATAGACTAGTTCCACATGTTCCTGTGAGAGTTTTTGTTCATTTTCAGTATAAGACTACATGGGATATGTGATCCTTTTGAATGATGAGTTTTGGCTAATCAAGAATGATTTTCCTTTTGTTAGGCCGAAGGACCCTTGCTGTTATCACAAAGCTGGATCTCATGGATGCTGGCACTGATGCTATGGATGTGCTGATGGGAAGAGTGATTCCAGTTAAACTTGGCATCATTGGAGTAGTGAACAGGTCTGTCTGCACACGTTGATGCTACTCTTGAAAGTGTGATAACATAGTGTTTTGGCTTTTTCATCATTGGTATGATTTTAAGAGTAAGGTGACTAGGTGTTGAAATAAACTTCTCAGCCAGTGAGAATCTTGTTGCTTGCTTTCCAAAAGCTTGTCTGTTGTTCTCCCACTCAACCAACTGCTAATTTAGAAAGAACTAGGGGTGTCTGGATGTTTTTTTTCCTAAAAATACCTGTAGTGTCACTTCTTTGTGCAGTTGTGTCTTAGCTTGAGGGATATGTATGGTCAACCATTCATGTTACCCACTGGTGCAGTACAGATATTGTTAGTATTAATCTAGTGGTAACTACATATGGCTATAGGACTGCTTGCTTTATTTTTTTCATATTAATTGGGTCAAATTTCACACAGTTTTAATAGAAGCAGTGCTTAGTCTATGTGCAGCTGCTACCCATGCTAGCTTGTCGACTATGCTGAGTGGAACAACAGATCAGATTCTTTGTTGTGCAAAGAAGAGCTATGCATGTAAAGCAAAAAACAGCTGTTCAGATGTCCTGTCTTGAAAAACAGAAGTGTAAATTATTTTTACTTTTCCTCTATTAACTAAAATGTAACTTCACCTTTTAAATTCAGGAGTCAGCTGGATATTAACAATAAGAAGAGTGTAGCTGATTCCATTCGTGATGAGTATGGTTTTCTTCAAAAGAAGTATCCTTCCTTAGCCAATCGAAATGGAACCAAGTATCTTGCTAGAACACTGAACAGGTATCACATTATTATGCAGAATAATATTTGTGTGCTTTTAAAGATACTTTAACATATTAATTGGTGTGTTAGAAACATTTATTTTTCCTTTTTCTTTCTCTTTTGATGCTGTACAGTGATGATTAAGGAAGGCTCTGATTCCAAATTTAGTTTCTGAATCTACTGTAATTTTCCTGAGTAAATGTTTTCCTCTCGTGATTATTTTCTGCCTCTTCTTCGTTTTGATGGAGATAATAAAGCTGAAGCTTTCTCCTTTCCAATGAGGAATTGTTTTCTATTTTCAGACTACTGATGCATCATATCAGAGATTGCTTGCCAGAACTGAAAACCAGAATTAATGTTTTAGCTGCTCAGTACCAGTCTCTACTGAATAGCTATGGGGAACCTGTTGAGGACAAAAGTGCCACTTTACTGCAGCTTATTACCAAATTTGCCACAGAATATTGTAACACAATTGAAGGAACAGCAAAATACATAGAGACTTCAGAGCTGTAAGTATCAAATGGTTTCCTATAATATTTTCTGAGCAGTTAAATCAACCCAGTGGCTATTGCTGGTTTTCACTGGTGATAGCACTATAGTAGAGAGTATTCAAATATTTTTGAGTAACTGTGAAAAAATGTTTACAGTGAAAGTTGTTGGGGTTTTTTTTCCTGGTTTGGTACTTAAGTTGTTATTTTTATTCTTTCAGATGTGGTGGAGCCAGAATTTGTTACATTTTTCATGAGACCTTTGGAAGAACTTTAGAATCTGTTGACCCGTTGGGTGGCCTTAACACAATTGATATTCTGACTGCCATTAGAAATGCTACTGTGAGTGCTCTTCTGTATTGCCAATTGCTCTTATTATAGATCAGATTCAAAGATAAGGTTTCAACAAATTTGTTCATTTAGTCCTGTGAATTAATGATTTCAGCTGGATGGATTAATATAAAGAGGCTGAATACTGCTTTTTTTTAGCATTTTAATTAAATATGACATCCAAATTCTCACCCTTTATCCAATACAGAAAGAGTTTAAGGTGAATGCTTAACATCTCATTGCTATTACTACAAGCTGAAATTTTGGCAACCCTGAGCTGAAGCTATTGTATGTTACAGAAATGCTAATGGAAGACTGCCTCTGCTTTTATTTTGCACTAAACACATCTGTTAGTTATGAAAACTTTGAGATGTATTGGCTAGGAAGCATTCGGATATTTTATTTCCATGTAAGGGACAGCTCTTTAGTCGTTCAGTGTTCATGTGACAGATTTAATTTCATGTAAAAACAGGAACTGATATTGCTAATAATTAGCAAAGTGAGTTCATTTTTCAATTTTGCATTATATAGAATGTTCACTCCTTAAAACTTTACATGTCAAACACATAATTCTGCTTTTGTACTATGTTTTATTTGGTATAGACAGTTAGGTTTCTGGTTCCTTCATAGCCAATAATTACTCAAACTTGGATTGTTATAAGATACTCTGCACAGTGATCTGTGCACATGCTCTTACCCTTCTGTAAAATAGCAGTTAGTAGTAGAGGACATGTCTTGGTGTTTGTGACATTGTTATTTATGTTTTAATTAAAAAAAAACCACCAAAAGGAAATTGCTGGTAGAAAATGTTTTAGGTATAGCTAAAGCATTGGTGTGTATGGTCATAAATGAAATTACCTAAAACACTGTTAACCAGTGACAGTATTTATAGAATCATAGAATAGTTTGGGTTGGAAGGGACCTTAAAGATCATCGAGTCCCAACCCCCCTGCCATAGGCAGGGACACCTCCCACTAGACCAGGCTGCCCAGTGCCCTGTCCAGCCTGGTCTTGAACACCTCCAGAGAGGGGGCATCCACAACCTNTGAATAGCTATGGGGAACCTGTTGAGGACAAAAGTGCCACTTTACTGCAGCTTATTACCAAATTTGCCACAGAATATTGTAACACAATTGAAGGAACAGCAAAATACATAGAGACTTCAGAGCTGTAAGTATCAAATGGTTTCCTATAATATTTTCTGAGCAGTTAAATCAACCCAGTGGCTATTGCTGGTTTTCACTGGTGATAGCACTATAGTAGAGAGTATTCAAATATTTTTGAGTAACTGTGAAAAAATGTTTACAGTGAAAGTTGTTGGGGTTTTTTTTCCTGGTTTGGTACTTAAGTTGTTATTTTTATTCTTTCAGATGTGGTGGAGCCAGAATTTGTTACATTTTTCATGAGACCTTTGGAAGAACTTTAGAATCTGTTGACCCGTTGGGTGGCCTTAACACAATTGATATTCTGACTGCCATTAGAAATGCTACTGTGAGTGCTCTTCTGTATTGCCAATTGCTCTTATTATAGATCAGATTCAAAGATAAGGTTTCAACAAATTTGTGTTCATTTAGTCCTGTGAATTAATGATTTCAGCTGGATGGATTAATATAAAGAGGCTGAATACTGCTTCTTTTTAGCATTTTAATTAAAAAAAATGACATCCTAATTCTCACCCTTTATCCAATACAGAATGAGTTTAAGGTGAATGCTTAACATCTCATTGCTATTACTACAAGCTGAAATTTTGGCAACCCTGAGCTGAAGCTATTGTATGTTACAGAAATGCTAATGGAAGACTGCATCTGCTTTTATTTTGCACTAAACACATCTGTTAGTTATGAAAACTTTGAGATGTATTGGCTAGGAAGCATTCAGATATTTTATTTCCATGTAAGGGACAGCTCTTTAGTCGTTCAGTGTTCATGTGACAGATTTAATTTCATGTAAAAACAGGAACTGATATTGCTAATAATTAGCGAAGTGAGTTCACTTTTCAATTTTGCATTATATAGAATGTTCACTCCTTAAAACTTTACAATGAAATTACCTAAAACACTGTTAACCAGTGACAGTATTATGGTTCTACTTAACAGAAAACCCACATGATAACTTTTCTCTCTGATGTTAGAAAGAAAATATTCTGGCCTTTGTAATAAAATTCATTTAAACTTGGATCCACAATTGTGAAANTCTAGTCCTCTAGAAACTAGACTGTTCTAAACTCTCTAAACTCTGTTCTACTTAACAGAAAACCCACATGATAACTTTTCTCTCTGATGTTAGAAAGAAAATATGCTGGCCTTTGTAATAAAATTCATTTAAACTTGGATCCACAATTGTGAAAAGAATTGTTCGTAGTTGTAAGCACAGAATGACAATTAGGTAGAAATATTCAACATTTTGTAAGGATGCTGGTTACTCATTATTTAAGACTTTGCCTTAAAGGTAATAATTTTATGTTTTATAGCTTCTTCTAATATGCATTCTTCATCATAATAATATATTCTTCATTGGATATTGCTTCTTAAAAGTGTATATTGTTTTTGTACACAGTTCAGCAGCTTTCTCCATCCTTTTGAACTTAGGGTCCCCGTCCTGCCTTGTTTGTTCCTGAAGTTTCATTTGAATTGCTGGTAAAAAGGCAAATCAAACGTTTAGAAGAGCCTAGTTTGCGCTGTGTGGAGCTGGTTCATGAAGAAATGCAGAGGATTATCCAGCACTGTAGTAATTACAGTACACAGGTAAAAAAATGCGTGCTTTAGAACTAGATATTTATAGTATTTATAGTATTTTGGCTTATTTTTCCTCCTTTCTCCCTTTGACCTCCCTAAAAAAAAAAAAAAAAAGAAATCTCATCAGTAATTTTTTGGTTTGTTTTCAGGAATTACTGAGGTTTCCGAAATTGCATGATGCCATAGTTGAAGTAGTAACTTCTCTTCTCCGTAGAAGACTTCCTGTCACAAATGAAATGGTAATTTTCTATGTACAATGATTTTTCCTGCAAAAAGTTTACTTTCTTTTTTGGGGTTTCTTTTTGCTCTGGAATGTCAGGAACACAAATTATTGAAGGGATCTGAACTTTCATTTGCTAAATAGCTAGGTGTTTAATAACTATGTGGTTTAAAACTTTTGCTGTATTAGTAGATAAATACATAAACCCCAAAAGGGTGGGTGGAATCAACTTCAGCCAAGTGTTCTCTGTGTTTCCATTTCTCAAGAAGAATTTTACTGAAACCTGATTAAACATCTTCTGGCCTTTCTGATATAGGTCTATTTCCCTCCTTTGTAACAGAAACTGCATTTATCCTAGAGTTAGGGATGTAATGATAAAAAAATTAATTGTAGTCCTTATTCTGTATGTTTCAGGGAAAAAATGATGACAAAATATTGAGCTGCTAGCACTTGAGCAAATAAGTTTCAAGAGAAAATTCTGCTTTGAGCTTCTTATTTGGGAGGAAACTTTCAGTTACTAACTCTGCATGTCTGATGTCAAAAGCAAAAACTGTTTTGTCTGCTCAGTATCCCCCATACTGAGCCATCTCT
Organism: Turnix velox; assembly: GCA_013400935.1. Lineage (NCBI taxonomy): Eukaryota > Metazoa > Chordata > Aves > Charadriiformes > Turnicidae > Turnix > Turnix velox. The sequence continues at coordinate 18,124 of VZTY01028177.1, forward strand.
TGGCTGGGTGAAATATTGCACGTGGCCTGTGACTGAAGGTTGACTGTATAGCTAACTTCATTACTGTCATTTGTCTTAGCCATTAAATTACTGAGTTTTGTTTATTTGTTGCTAGAGGGAGTGATGAAGCTAACAAATTAAACTCATGTAATGTCCCAAACAGCTGAAGGTCTGAATGTATTGCAGTGAATGAGTCAATTCCCTTCTTGCTTTCTGGATCAGAATTTTTGTTATCTTTGGGGTGGTAGGATTGGATGGTTAGACTACAATTTCTCAGGTTGTATGTTTTTTCACTTGACTAGCATTAGATTTACTCACAGGTTTTTGAACTCTGAATGGCATTGCATTGCAGGTTCATAATCTAGTGGCCATTGAGTTAGCTTATATCAACACCAAACACCCAGACTTCGCTGATGCCTGTGGTTTAATGAATAACAACATAGAGGTAAGAAAAAAACATTCTCTTCAAAAAGTCTTTTGACTCCTTTGGGAGCCTAAATAATCTGTAAAAGAACAAACACTTTAGTTTCTTTTGTTGAATCACAGTTCTGCATATGTTAACAAATATTATATGTACTCTTGATTTGTTAGGTTTATATTTCATATTACATTTGTGAACAGTGGTTGATATTTCACTGACAATAATTTTGCCTGTATGTCTTTGTGGAAAAAAAGATTGACTGCTAACTGAATATTGGCTCTAAAATGAAATTGTTAGAAAAGAAAATTTAAGTAGATAGCTGTGAAATACTCTCTGATGTTAAAATAATTGTATTTTTCTTAGAATAGCTATAATGTTACTCTCATACGTGAAAGGATAATGCAAGTTTTATTTTCTCTATTCAGATTCTCATTTAGGCATTACAAAATCACTGTTCTAGAATCTGTATTACCAAACTTCAGTCTCCCCAAGACAACTTTTGCCTTCAGTTTCCCATAAGCCTTTTACAATTAGCCTTTCTGTTTTTTAAGCCCAGCTTTGATGTGTGGTGCTGTCACTGTCCTATAGAAGCTCTTTTTCCACAGCTGACTGCTCGATTCCAGTTGTTCTGCAACTTATCGGTTCAGTTCGGGCTTGCAGGCTGATTATTATTGCAGTGCATCATACACGAGGCTGAGAGCACACTAATATTCCTGCACTACCCTGCTTATCAAACACATTCTGTTCTAGTACTGTCCTTTTTCAAAATGCTTATGTTAATATTTCTGCCCTTTAATTCTAACCTTTCACTTCTGTTTGTACCGAACTTTGCCTTGAGTGTTGAGTTTGCCTTGGTGTAGAATGCTCTTGAATCTAGTTGACAGACTAGTTGAGGAAATTGCTGTGAGTACAAAAATTAGGACTTTTGGACGTAGGAGATTATTGTATTACTGTGTGTCACTTAAACCAGTTCTTCACTAACACTTTCCTTAACAGGACAATGACATTTTTGAAGAAGCAGAGCACGTAAAGCATCTTAAAATTATTCAGTGAACAATCAGTTTTTAATTTAAAGAAAAATCAGATTTATTTTTGTTCTGATTGCTTCAAACTGTTTTGCTCTAAAGTAAATGCTACTTCCTCCTCTTTCCTTTCTGTCTAATCACAGATAAACTTGATGGCCTCTTAGATTATTTGCAAGATTTAAAGCATAATGAGGGCTGTAGGGTATATTTGCTGAGCCAAACTGTGCAGCTTTAATCTTGTTTTTCAAAGACTCTAGTTCTGATTGTGGAGTGTTAAAAAAAGTCTTTTATATGAGAATTTACTTTTGACCTGAGAATCAGAATAGTCTTTTTCAAATAATTAAGGCTTTCATAAGATCATTATATGACAACATGACACTGGATGAAATTGCTAGTGTTTTTCTCTAAGATGTAAGTAATCAGTAAAATATGAATCTTGTCTATCTATTGCTATAGAGTAATAATTGAGATCTTACTGGATTGTTTTTAAAGGAACAAAGACGTAACAGGTTAGCCCGGGAATTGCCTTCCACTGTGCCACGAGACAAGGTAAAGTAAATGCTAAATTTTTCCTCATTTATTCATTTAAAGTTTAATGCATTCTCTATTGATTGGAAATGTTGATATGCTGCCCTAGTAACAATTCTGAGAGCTTCCAGGTGTTGGCTTTTCTTTCAGTTTCGTAAGTGGAGTGTTATTTTCTTTTTCTAAAGATGCACTTTTTGGGAGGCCTTAAATCTTTGCCTATAAATTTACATTAATATTTTACCTAGTATTTGACAGTCATCTGAGGGAAGGCTTAAAATGCCTGCAGGTATTAGGAGATGGACTCTGGTCTTGCATGCTTAATTTTTTGTAGCCGAGACATTGATTTCAGAAGTGACTTAAAGTATTCAGTATGCCAACATAGTGACTTGGTTGGATTTTTTTAAGTCACTTTTAAAACAGCAACTTACTGCAGTCTTGCCTTTTTGTGAGAAGATGGTGGAAGTGACATTTTAATTTTATTATCATAATCCAACTGTGTATTCTGCCTCCAGAGCTTACCTAGTTTTACCAGATTTAGCATTAGTTCAGTGACAAGTAAGCACATGGAAAAGAACCAAGTGTCATGAAAAACATTCTGTAAAAATGAACGGCCTGACAATCAGCTGGAATTTTAAACAGTGGTGTATTTCATGCTATGTTAAGTATTTTAAACTTAGTTTAAACTTATCACAGGTTGTGGCAAGAGTTACTGGAGCCCACAGAAATTGGTTCATTGTTAGCTTAGAAAGTGAGACAAAGGCCCAGAATGGATCTGTATCACTGCTTTTAGTTATCAGAAACCAGCTGATGGATGAACAGGGAATTTAAAGTAAATATTGCTTTCAGTGCTGTTTGATCCATCTTTTTATTGCCCATATATATATATCAGTGCAGGTGCTGAAATGAAATTGAAGGCTGGATAAGTCAGAAGTCTCTTAATTGCCTTGGAAATTCCTTTTTTCTGCTTCCATAACCACATTGCTTGAAAATTCAAGTTCTTTTCTGGATTTTTTTCAAACAAATGCCTGTAGATAGAAGTGTATGAAATTTGATAGGTAGATATGGTGGTCTTCAGTTGATTTTTTTTTTTTTTTTTCCCCCCCTCCCTGCATTTTTTTTTTAACTTTATTTAGTCTACTAAAGCTCCAGGTGCATTGCCACCTGCTTCCCAGGAGGCTGTTACTGCTGCTTCTGCTGAGGCTGATGGCAAGGTCTGTTTCGGTTTTTCCTATAAGCACTGCATGCACATTTCTGTTGTGGTGCACCAAGGAGAGCAGTTTGTATGTAGTCCTCTGTCATTGACACATCCTTCAGGGTACTGGCTACTCAACATGACTGATTTTACTACATGCAGTGGCAGGTCAAGATGTGCCAGTAGGTGGCAAAGTCACTGCTTCCTCTTTGAACTCTTGATTGCAATATATTTTAGTGCAAGTCAATATATTGTTTGGTGCAACAGTAATGTCGTTGAAAGTGTTCAGCATGATTGTTAAACTGCATGTTTTTAATGTGTTGACAGTTAAAGAAGGAGGACAGAAGATAAGCTAAAAATGTGAGTTTCCTGCTTCCTGCAGGGAATCCTTATAGGCTTTGTTCAAACTGAACCTCCTTTGGTTGTTTGACATTTGATTCCTGGTTTACTTGTGTAATATGTTCTCCAATGTTTTTTTAAGACTTTAGATGTGCTGTCTTTCATGTTAAAATAACAGCTTGTTATTGTCAAGACTTTTTCTAATTGCTTTCAATTGCAGTCAGAAAAGATGAGTCTGTAAAAAAAGAGTTTGCATGTAAGAAATAGAAGACTCAGGTTTTCTGCTTTATTGTGTATGCACATTCAGCTTCTAGTACAAAGCTGCCATTTCAGTGAAAGTCTAGTCAGCAGCAGAATTTTAGCTATTATTTTAATCTGATTTTTAGAGGTTCTGATAGCCTGCAAGCACCAACAACAAAATTAAGGGCTGTTGTGAAGATACTGTCCTATCTCAGAATGTTGCAGAAAGCTACTGGAGAATAGAGTGGGCTCCACAATGACACTAAATGAGATTTGCATATGTTTTTTTGCCATTTTGATTACCTGTCTTGAAATCAGAGTGCAATGGAGCTTTCCTCATGAATGGCTCTCTTACTAGAGGAGGTAGATTTCAATTTTTATAGTATATTTTTTTATATTGCCTGAACATTTGTGTAATTTGAATAAAATTTTTGGTTTGCACAATTTTAACTGGGTTTCCTCTTGGTATGCAGCTGGCTTTATTTCTCTTATGTTTTTTATAGACTCAGTATCAGCCAGTGGTGATTTAAACACAACAGATTATTTCTTATTTCTTACTATATCTGAAACAAGTAGTACTTTAGAGCCTTAAATTACCTCCAATGCCTCTTGCTTCAAACAGCAAGAGATTTTTTAAGCCCAGTAGTAAATCGAGCAGGTAATAGGCTTATGGAAAGTTACAAAATAAAAGTTAACACATCAAATAAATTGACCTTTTAAAAAATACTAGTTCAAGGTGTGGTAGATAACACTTACGACTATTGTCTAGTGATTCCTAGTGTTTAAATGTTGGGTGCTCTATCTTTTTCTCAGATCAGACCTTGTAGCACCCAGAAACTGTGATCTTGATTCCAGTGGATGCAGGGTTTTTTTAATTTGGCAAAAAAAGGCCTTCTTGGTAAAAAAAAAACGAGGTCTGGCAGCACAAATGACATTTGTATCTTTGATACCTAGAAACACAAATGTGCATATTTTTATCTGTTATTGTAAGAAACTTCACTTTCTACTTAATTAAAATACCAAAGAATTTAAGTTTGTATTTCATAAAAGAGGTGGTGATCTTTAAAGTGTACTTTCATGATGATTCTGATGGTATACATTGTATTGTTCCAAGGGTACAGGGCAAAAGGGCTAAAAACCAGACCATTTAGGAGGACCATTCCATGTTTCAGATGTGACCCTTAAAAAGCTGAGGAGCCTCTTTCTCAGGCCTTTTCATAGAAAGAATATAGTTTTAAAATCTTTCATTTTACTGATACTGTGTGTCAGCTGTAAGCAGCAATGGGAGAACAAGGGTGTGGGTGAGTCTTACCTATAGCTCAGTAATTTTAGATTTGATCAGACACTACATTGGAGTGCCCAGGTTCTGACTCTCCAATGTTTCTTCATTGTGCTGTTTGTGCAGGCTGCCCCTGGAGCTGGAGATACGACTCAGGAGCCTGGAACAGGCAACTGGAGAGGAATGCTGAAAACCTCAAAAGCAGAAGAGGTACCAGCAGAGGAAAAATCCAAGCCAGCTGCAGCTCTACCTGCCAGTCCCCAGAAGGGACATGCTGTAAACTTGTTAGATGTGGTGAGTCCTAAAAGACAAATACCTCCTTTATAGTTCAATCTCAGGGAAAAAAAACAACTAAATTCCACATCTTGGAACTTTGCTACTAATGTATCTTTTAAAATAATTACTGCAGTTGAGACAAGGATCTCTCCAGAGTCTCTTCTGCTTACACAATCCATCATTTCCCATCTGGCCCTCCCACTCCACCCTCCCCAGTTTCAGCCTATAATTTAGGAATACTTCTTCCTTTCACAAATTCTTTGTCTAGATCCTTCTTTCTACTGAAATAAATCTTGGATGATGTCTCAAGTCAAATGCCTGTTCTTTTCTGCTTTAGGAAAAAAAATTAAGTATTTTTATATTAGATGAAAAGAATCGTCAAAAAGAAATCACACTTTAAATTAAAAAATAGATGGAAATCCCTAAGTGTTTGAAGAGCTTAGTTCCTTTATTGACCTTTAAAAAAAAAATCAATTTAGTAGGGGTGCCCTGTGACCTTTTTTTCACAGATCTGGGTTTTGACATGTCTCTAATTTTATTTCTGAAGAATTAGAGGTTTGCAACACATGTTATATCTATCAGACTAAAAGACCAGTAGTTAATTTTGCACTCTGCAGTTTGAGTAAACTGAGGTTTTTATCTTTTTACATAGCCTGTACCTGTTGCACGTAAACTTTCTGCTCGTGAGCAACGAGATTGTGAAGTGATTGAACGACTTATTAAATCTTACTTCCTTATTGTCAGGAAGAACATTCAGGACAGGTAAGACAAAGCTTCATAGAAACATTTAAGACCTACAAATGTTATGATATCTCACAAGTCATTTATATAATCTTGTTATTTTATCATGTTCTTATGTTGGTAAGCAGAGAGAAAATGAATGGGTTTTGTTTTAGAAGAGGAAGCAGCAGTAAAACTTTAACCTTCATAGAATTAAGAAGCTTGAAGAAGCACTTGTTTTCTGTAATGGTTCAAGTTTTGTATTACTAAGAAAAGTCTAACTAATCGCTTAAGAGATGCTTGTTTTTCTGGAGGATCATGAATTTTAGATGGATGATTTGCAGCAAATAACAGGAATAAACTCGAGGTGTTGTGCAGTCCTAACTGAATGGGGCTTTGCCATCCTCTTATTTCAGACAGGAAGGTCAAATAGGAACTTCTGCAGCTACGTTTTCTAGTACTTAGCTCTAAGGGTGGAGGTAGCATAAAAGAGATATTTTTGCTGCATGCAACTATGGAAAATGCCTTTAAGGTTTTGCTTTAAAATTCTCATGCTGTTTTGTTGTGGTTTTTTTTTATTTTTTGGTAGGATAATTAAGTCTTTGTGGAAATGCCTGATTTTTTTTTTGTGTGTGTGTATGTGTATTTATAAGAAATTTTTAAGCAAATGTAGTAATCTAGAAACAAAGTTGTAGAGCAGGTTAGTGAGGTCATAGCAGTTTTATTATATCTAGTAAACTAATACTGTCTTACAGTGTTGATGCTAGTAGTGTTACCTCTTTATGAACTCTAACAAACCCTTCACATTTTTTGCAGTAGATATGCATAAATAACAACAAAATGCAAGTGCTGTCTCAAGCATCATAGACTTGATATATTAACACATCCTCACCTAATTCAGAAATGTTTATAGGGAATACAACTCAAAGATGGTACTCATGTCCATCTCATATCATACTTGTGGATCTAATTCAGCCTCTTACTGTACCCACACAGCATTGAACCTGAGTTTGGGGTTGCTTTCATTCTCAGTGACTTGTAAAATATTCTTGGCTTTTTTCGTAAGCTCATCTTTAAGTAGAACTTGCAATGGATTGCTTGAAAGGAGGTTGTAAATTGAATTAACTGTTTGCTAGTACATCTGTATCTACACATGGCAGTATGGGGCCCTCCCCAACTCTGTGGACTGCCAGCCTACTTGCTGGTAAGATGGTGTGAGGAGCAGAAAAGGCCTTGACTGCTTTTGCTATCAATTGTATTCTCACCCCAGTCCCAAAACATAAGAAAGTCAACCCCATTACAGCCAAAACCATGACAACACTTTCCAACTCCATCTGTAGTTTTGAGCTGCCCCCTCTTATGCTGTGTAGTATCAGAAAGTAGCCCAGATTTTCAAGTGTCATCCTGTTTTCAGGTCATTGGTTAAATAAGGTGGGGTAGATGAATTATGTATTTGCTTCTTTCTTATTTATATGTTAAGATTGGATTTAGAGTTGAAATACTTTTTGTCATGCCTAGCACAGTGGAGATTCAGGTTGGTTTCTAGTGAGCAAAGTTATTTGTTCTTATTCTATTTATTATGCTATATATATGCTGATGTTCTTTAGAATGCATCTGTCCTATTTGGAAGAAATTCAACAGCTCTTAAATTGCACAAGATACTGCATTTACTTGAGAATTTTTATTTATGGTAGTGCTACATTGCTGGTAGTTTGAGCCAAAGCTGTGTGTAGCTGCTTGCTCACATGGTGTGTTCTTCAACCTAGAGCTGACCTGATTTTGAATATACTTTTTTCTGAAGAAACATTTTCTGTGCTTGCAGTGTGCCAAAGGCAGTGATGCATTTTCTGGTGAACCACGTGAAGGACACTCTTCAGAGCGAGCTGGTAGGCCAGCTGTACAAATCCTTGTTGCTGGATGACCTTCTGACGGAATCTGAGGACATGGCACAGCGCAGAAAAGAGGCAGCTGACATGCTAAAGGTATTAAAAAGATCAAGGAACTCATGGGAATAGCTGATTAAATTGAAAGATGTGAAACTTTTTTTTTTTTTAACTTGCTTTCCTTTATTACTGCTTTTTAAGAGTGTGTCAGAGTATGACTTCTCTGTTAGAGGAATTAGAATCAATACATATCACCAGAAAGGTATTACACAGATTGAGTTCTTGGGAACAGATGAATTGAAATTATAGTTTGGGCATAAAACAGAAGCTCTAATTTGATGTTATTTTCACTTATACATTTGATTTTAATAATTTGCTTTTATTTAACTTCATAGTGTTCAGATGCTCTCCTTTGGAGGACTGAGCTTACATAGTTTTAAGTGCCTGCTGGCCAGTTGGGTGGTACATTTAGGCAGTATCCTGCAATCTGAATGGTGGGAACACTGGGGCTCACTTATGATGAGCCCCGAGTACATAGAATCATTGAATCATTTGGGTTGGAAGAGACCTTAAAGATCATCAAGTTCCAACCCCCCTGCCATAAGCAGGGACACCTCCCACTACCATCAGGCTGCTCAGTGCCTTGTCCAGCCTGGCCTTAAACACCTCCAGTGAGGGGGCATCCACAACCTCTCTTGGTAACCTCTTCCAGTGTCTCACCACCCTCATGGCGAAGAACTTTTTCCTAATGTCTCATCAAAACCTATTCTGCTCTAGAGAAAGGGGTCAGCATCATACTTGGCCATTATTTGGAACACCAAATAGCTCAGAACAACAATGAGAATTTGTGCTTCTGACTGGAAAGTTAATTTTCGATTAATTTTTAATTCTCATCTCTCTAGAGGAATGATTTCATGGCCATGACTTTTTGTTTTGTAGTATTTTCCACTTGCATAATCTTTTGCAGATGGAAGACTGAAGAGCTCTTAGTCAGTCTTGTTGCAGGTTGCTACAACTCATTTCACACCTTTGCTTTAATTTTAAACATCACACCTCCCAGACTGATGAATCTCTTCAGAAAAACTATCTAACTTTGTCCTTTCTATCTTTCTGCATGCAGGCCCTACAGAGAGCCAGTCAGATCATTGCAGAGATTCGGGAGACACATCTTTGGTGAAGATGGTACCAGCTGCACTATTTATATGCATCAGAGGTTACATTGACTTGAAAATTGCTAGGCATGGTATACGGAGTAGGATTTTTATTTATGAACTCTTATCTGTGTACTGCAACTGTGTAAATCTGCTCATGTAAAGACAGTTGGTTTGATTTGCAGACAGAAAAACATGCTGTTATTTTGCAAGATAAGTCATATTTAATCCACATAATAAATGGCTCTAAATGTTTCCTTACCAGCTTTCTGGTGCAAATTTAAAGCAGACCAAGTCCACTGTCTCGGTGACAGTCTCATTTGAACTTGGGGAAAAAAAACAAAACCATTAAAGTTCCAGTGCCTGACTTGCTTAACAGGTTGCCTGTTGTTAAGATGGACGGTGTAGTCTTGTGGCATAGTTTTAAGCTGCTTTTGCAAATAGAAGTTTAAATACTGTGAAGAGAAGAGAGCACCGAGTATTTTCTTTCATGAATATATTGCATGCACTATGACAGATGGAGGTATATCACTTTTATAGCACAGTAGAGATGTCTACCGTATTACTATGTATGTGTGTGTCCCCCATATTTTTTTTTTTTTTTCACCCCCAAATGTTAAAATTGCAGACAAAACTCTGAACTTCTTTTAATGGAGTATCATGTAGGAAGAATCAACCTGGAGCTTGCGAACAATACCAACCTACTAAGAAGTGGGTGCAGAGTTATTCATGTGCACTGGAGCTTGTGTTATGAATGTTGGGGATTCTAATCAGGTACAAGAACACCATCCCCTTCCTCCCCCATGGGACCAAGCCCCTGGACCATCTGGTAGTACGTTTGTTTTGGAAGAATTGAAAAATAAAAACGGATTTCAAAACTGTTACCAGGATAGTAAGTGTTTCTTTTTGAAAACAGATTGAAGTTGGCCAGGGAGAAGGGAATCCCCACAACTTTTTTTTCCAAATTTTGGAAATGTGTGACAGTATGGAAATGGAATATTTATACCAGAGATTACAGTTTCTTTTTATTGTGCTGTAAGTAGTACTTTTTATTACTCTTTTTTTTTTTTTTTGAGGACAATCCTAAGGTTCCTAAGTTTTAGGTTGAAAATTACATTGATGAATTCTTCTGATTATAATTCATACAAATAAATATTGATTAACTAGTCTTTAAAAGTAAACACTTTAATGAATAAAATTTATTTTTACTCCAGTCAGCACTCTTGCATGTACTTTTCAAGCTGATTCACTCTTTTGTATAAAGTAAAAATATTTACTGTGGTGTTGCTGACATTTTAATACAACTTGGGTGGAAAATAGACCACTGCTGTTAACACCTTTGGCTTGCTTTTACAACACTGGGCCAATCTAGTGAGGTTTTTATTACCATATTCAGCTCCTGCCTCACTTCAACAGTTAATGGAATTCTTTTTGTAAGCTGCTAAAGATTGAAAACTCAAAAAGCTACTGAGACCTCAATGTTCAAGAATGTCTGCTTAAAAATGTATTTTACTCCTTGTAGTCTTCAGTTTGGCACCGGTACAAGCATAGGAAGTCTTAAAAGATGTAACTTTTGGATACTTTATGCATGATCTGAATGTATTTTTTAAACAGCCATTATGTATGCATAACATTTAACAAATATAGAGGAAGTAATTTAACTTCCTGCATTGTGTCCAGGGATGGTAGTTCTCACATTTAAGAAATGTGACTGTAGGGAAGTGTAAGTGCAGGCCACTTCTCAGATCACCTTTGGTCAGCAGTGAAAGCTTTTAATACTTTTGTCAAAAGCATTACATTTCTGTTTAGAGTTTACCTGACACCTCTGTCCTTTTTACTCTGGACATCCAAGAAGAGTGGGTTTTAAATAAGGTAGAGCTGTCCATAAGAGAACTGCTGCCTAAGCTTTTCACTCCCACAGTTCAGCCAACTCTTTGTGAAGGAACTTGCAAAGTTTTGAAATGCTCCATAAAGCAAATTAATTCTGTTTGCTATAGACACTCGTGCAAGTGACAACTGGCTCTGTAATGTCAGGTGAAATTTTCACAGTATTAATTTGCTTTTTGAAATGTTATGATTGTTTTCTGAAGTTTCACAAAAAAATTCCAATTTGAGTGCCAAGAAATTAACCTAATTTTAAAATCTTAATGCAAGTTAAGACTCTGTGCTGTGTAACAATCCTGTTGCTTACTAGATGGATAGTACACAATATTAATTAACCCAGAAATTAAGTTTTGGAACTGACTTATAGTTCAGGTGGCAGGAGTTCCATGCTGAGTTTCATGGTACAGCTGTCTGTATTTATACAGCCTTATGGATGTTTGCACTTTATACCTTGTTAATTCTGCCCATTAGTTCTTGTATAGTTGCAGAAACAATAGTGTCAAGAGGCTAATAGTAGCTGTTAATGGTTTTTAAATGACCAGTTTTCTGGAATTGAACTAAACTAACTTAATGCTACTGTTATTGCCACCATTAAATTATGGAGAAACTGTGGAAAAAATGCCTAACGAAAGCAGCAACTGAAAAATTCCCACATTAGACTGATGGTTTACAGACTTTCTTCTACTTCACCTTATTTTTAATTTAAACTAGAAATTCTTTTTCTCATTGCACAAATTTCAGCTAAGTTTATAAATAACTTGCTTTTCCAGTGAAACACACAATCACTGGGGAGAACAACCACTGTAGCTAAGTTTAGATGAGTAAATATTTGACATTAATACCTGACCTATGTGTGGCACTACTGTAAATAAAACGTAGTATCTGTGTGCACATAGTAACTATGTGAACAGAGTTTGTCAGTAAATTACTTGGGGTATTTAAAAGAGTCAGATTCAAATATCAATTAGTGGAATAGAGCAAGGGAGAGATGTCTATGTGCTTCAAAAACTGTATTCTGAACTAAACATACCATATTTATGTAAAATTTGCATTTATTCTATGCTTTATGGCAGACTTTGAAAGATGCCAGTTTGGACACTCCAAACTTGGGTCCCTTTTTTTTTTGGGGAATACAGCAGGGGAACAACTTGCCAGTCTGTTGTGCCCGTATTGGTAACTTGAATTGCCTGACAGGGTTTTGGGTTTTTTATGTTTGTTTGTTTAGATGTTTTTGTTTGTTTGTTTTTTCCTGCAGCTAAATCCTTTAGCTATGAGAGCAATTGCTAGCTGGTGTTTTCTATAGATACTTAAGATCTCAAATGCAGCTGCTTTTGTCCTGTTGCCAGTTAAACTCAGTGCTTTGAGGAGATAGCTAGATGATTCGTACTTCAGAAGTTTAAGCAAAAACAGATAGACCACCTGTATATGGTTTTATGCCCAATGAGACTGTTGAAACTCATGGAGATGTTTTCCTGCTCTAGTAGCTTGCTTTAAATCTACCTGCTGTACACCCTTGCACTGTTTATCTCTTCATCCAGAGCTGCCACAAGGATGTTAAATTTATTTCTCTTGTGTTTGCTGTCCCCAGATGCTGTACAAATATTTTTGTTGGGGTTTTTTTTTAACACTTCTTGCACTTCCAAATCACACGTTTGTAAACATGATAAATACTTTAATAGTAGTCACTACTTGTTCACATTTGCACAAGCTCTGTCTCTAAATATGTAAACAAACCTGTTTTGGGGTACAAGAAAACAAGCCCAGGTTAAGAAAAATATCCCTGATTCTTGGCTCAGTTTTGATAACTCTGTACAGTCTTGAAAAGTACTGGTTGTGGCCAGCTGCCTGGATTTCTAGGAATTGGTCAAAAGTAAGCATCAATAACATTTCTTGGAGTTTATGGCTTATTCAAAACCCTGTATGCAAAGAATTTAATTCCCTTTTTTTATTTTGTAAAATTTATTTGTAAAAATCAATAAAGCCCTTTTAATACTTGATCAAAGTGGGTACTAATGCTTTTCAAAAAGAGTTGAAATTTGTGGATATAAGAAATTTGTGGATATAAGAACTTTGTGGATCTTAGTGTATCCTAAACAGTCTGGAGATGAAGGGAAAAAGGCAGGAGAGAGATCAGATATGAAATGGAAAGTTACTTTACTCAAAGGAGTTTATTTCCAGCAATCAGATTGCAACTGTCTAACCTCATGTGTTCCTGGGTATTAAGTGGAGTAATTTATCTTTTCCTTCCTTTCCTTACTCTTTTCTCCTTAAAGTTGTGGGTTTTTTCCTCCATATGCTTTCCATAGGGCAGCAGTTGTCAGTGCTGAGGCTTAAGGCAAAATAACAAGCAACACAAACTGGTCCTCAGAGCCAACAGGCTGTCCAGGGCTTTTTTTTCTTTAAGGTAGAAATGACTCAACTTTTTTTTTCTTCTATTTAACAGGGATTAGGATAGAGAGAGATTCATTATCAGGCATGTAAGTGGTATCTACAGGCATCCATGGCTTCCTTGATTGACAGAGCAAATAAAGCCAACATCAAATGGAATAAACCAAAATAACACAAGAGTAAATCCCCACCCAGCTATAAAATATCTGGATTCTTGAGATACAGGAACAGTTCTTTTAATATTTCTCATTCTTCTTACAGGCTAGTTGGTTTTAAACCAGCTGAAACACCATGACTTACTCTTAACATGAAGAAATGGTGATGAGTTACCACCTGCAGGCATCCATGGCTTCAAAACTGTATTGTCTAGAAATTTCAAGGAAATGGTTCTCCTTGGCCCAGGATTTCCTGAAACCACACTGCAGCCAAGGCCCAGACCAAAACAACTACCTCATCAATGAGACTGAGGATTTCTTTGTGTGTTTGTGCTGTGGCAGGGAAGGTCTCTTAAAAACCACTACCATATTCATTAATCAGTTCTGACTAATTCAAATGTAGGCTTATATTACAAATAATCTTGCTAACCATATGTGGGTTTTGTTGTTCTTCAGGAGTCCTGGCTCTGAGTACTGTGGAGCCTCAGGAAGGGAATTTAGCAAGGCATTGTGCTACTTGCAAAAAGTACATGCTTCAAATCTGGTGTAAGATACAATCTTGCAGCCAGTAGCATATGGTGGCACTGAGTTCTATGAGCTCTACATTCAGCAGAGATTCCAGATAGCACACATGCCTCCAGGTAATTAATAGGACTGATATGGAAAGTGTCACCCACCTTATGTAAGGCATAAAGGGAATCATGAGGTTGATTTAAGCTTTGAAAGGCTCTCATCACTCTGAGATTTCAAGAAGTGAGTTTGCTCTGTAACCACATTGAGGCTGCAGAACTTTTATGCACTGTGCCCCCACTCATAACCAATAAGAAGCTTACATATATCAAGGCTTAATCATTCTGCTCATTTATTTGTCATCTTCTACAGCTTCCTTCAAAGCAAACCTGTTCAGAAAAAGAAGTGCTCATCACAGCTTGGTTGTCCTTACACATTTATGCTGGTTTCCCTGTTAGGATGAAGTCAAACTGGACAGCAGCACCCATCCTCTGTAAGAGTTACTGGTTTTCAGTATGCTTTTTGCTCATCTTGCTGTGGATTGTGCTGTAGAGCACCTGGCAGATGTTGTCCTCCTACAACACAGGTGGTTGTTAAAGGAGAGGAAGAGCCTCTCTATCTTTGGACTTTGACATTAAGCTTTTTTATCTTCTTGTGCATATCCTCTTAGGAATGGCGCTTCAAATAAGGCAGAGGACCTAAAAATCTCTTCAGTGGTATAACATAGCTGCCTTTTATTTGAACTCTGTTGGTGTACTTTGAAAATGGAACTGTGGTACTGGGCAGACATTTTCAAGTAACAGAGTGGTGATCCATTGTTCTAGGCAGATATTCTGTTGTCACAACTGCAGCCATTTGATAATGTAGTAGTTTTTCTTTCCAACTCTAAGGAGTGATACTCCATTCTTCAGAATGTGCTGCCCAAGAATAAGAACAGTCTCAGGATCAGTTATTCGAATCCCATTTACTGAAACTCCTCCATCTGTAATTTTCTGGTACCTTCAAAAAACAAAAATAAGCAGTAATTGCAAGTGGAAGCTATTTATGAGAATCATAAAATAGTTTGGGTTGGAAGGACCTTAAAGATCATCAAGTTCCAACCCCCCTGACTTAGGCAGGGACACCTCCCACTAGTTCAGGTTGCTCAGTGCCTTTGAAATTCTGTTAAGGGTTTTCTGGTTGGAGCCACAATTGAGTAAATTTTAATCCTCCCCACTTTTCATTTCGCTTTCTATCCTTGTCAAAAATGATTGAAATTATTAACCTTAGCTGCTACCAGGAAACTGAGGAAACAGGCTGCTGCCTTAGGCTGTCCTTCTACCAGCTTCAGCTTTTCCAGCTAAGGTACATGAGGCTGAATTATGCTACACTGTTACTTGCAAATGGAACAAGGCCACCTCTTAGTTAATCATACAATAGTTTGGGTTGGAAGGGACCTTAAAGATCATCTAGTTCTTTAATGCTGGTATGTGGATCACTAGCCTGTATTTACTTTATTTGGCCATCCTGATCTTCTGCTTAACTTCTGAAAGCAAACCATTTTAAGTGAAGTGTTACTGAAGAGGGCAGGTGATGACATACCCACTAGGTCCATCTGGAATGGCATTTGCTTTGCGACACAAATCGAGAAGGCTGGTTCCAGGTTCAAGAATCAGTTCAGCTGAAGGAGCTTGTTTAAAAAGTTCCTGTAACTCCTGGTCAGACATTGCCTCCAGTGCCTCTATGCTGCTGTAGTAAAGGGCCTTGGTGCACCTATGAGAACAAAGACCTAAAAATGGAGTGCTAGTTTCACCTTCACCCAAAGTGCTACTCACATTCCTCTCCGTTTACATCTATGGTGTTACCATGTTTGTCTCTGAGCAAAAACCCTACATGAAAACACCCTCTGAGAAGCCATAGCTAATCACCACTGAATAAATAAATTAAAAAAAAAATGGCTTGACAAATCAAACTTTACCTCTTGGCAGATTCTAGTCCCTCTCTGCCGTGAACAAGCTTGGTGACTTCTGCAGCCAGCCGTTTCTGAGGGTCCCTTTTTTCAGGTTCTTTAGCATGCATTTTCATGATGTGATCAATCTCCTCAAGAGGAAGGAAGGTGAAGAGTTTCAGGTATCTATAAGCAGAGCAAAAAAAAATGTTTTTTCTGTATAGCCATGATTACAGATTTCCTGCCTTTGTCATTTGACTTTCATTAGCCACACTACAACCATTATTAATTCATTTAAGAAATTTGTTCTGCCCTTTCAGACAACTCTGGGTTTGCCTAAATGCTTCAGCTTACCAAGGTAACTGAATCTTACTACTCTACCCAGAGTAATGTTTTCAGTCATAAGGTACCCATCAAGAAAACTTAGTGACCACTGATGTAAGGAGTTTATACAATCAAAAATACTAACTTTTTTTTTCTTGATGAGGCACAACTTGCATTTGCTTAGGGATACAAAGTTTTTAATGTAATACATTTCCAGAAGCTGAACTTTGTGTCCTTGATTATAACCAGTTAAGTAGCTCCCTGCAATGAGAACGTGATGTTTCTGGAAATTAAAACTTGCACTGATTGGTATCTGCCAGACTGTATTTGCTTATTAATGTGAGGGAGAGATTTCATTTGACACTGTGATTTTAACAGTACTGAAACTGATAAAAGTCATCCCACAGGCAGAACAAAATGCTTTAAGCTTGTTTGCTCATCTGCATCCTAATTTTATGATGCATATGTCAGCATATAGTGACAGACCCTGCTATCCTTAATTCCTAAGGACCAGCCAAGCCTGTTTTTGTAATGAGCACAGTTATAATTAACATATGCTTCTACACCTCCAAATGAAACAGTTACAAAGAACAGTTATAAGATCTGGTTTTATAAACAATGACAAAAAGCAAGAAAAAAAAAATCCTACTCACTTTTCCACTACGTTATCTTGTTGTCTGACAAAAAACTGGTACAGCTCAAATGGAGAAGTCTTATCTCTGTTTAGCCAAACTGCATTGCCAGCAGTCTTTCCCAGTTTGTCTCCAGTAGTACTGGTAATAAGAGGTACAGTGATTCCAAACACATCTGTTCCTGTCATCCTGAGAAAGAGTTACTGCATGTTAAAAAATAATAATGTCTTGTTACAGTTGACTAAAATATAAGTATTCCCTAAGATTCTATCCTTGACACAGAGCAGTTAAACAGGACAGGGAAATGACGCGCAAAAGATGTCACAACGCTGGCTTTGTGAAGTATGCTTTAGGGAAAAAAACCCCAAAAACCCCTAGAACTTAAAATTTAAATTCTCGTGTGCATCATTTAGATACTTTTGCTCATGTGGCTGGGACCTTCATATGGCTTTTCTTCTCTGCTAATTCTCTTGTTTTGTACTAATGAAGCAGGAGCTGAAGTAGAAGTACTGCCACAGACTTGCTGGCTTGCATACATCTGACTTGTGCCAAATTTGGTGGATAAGCAAAAGCTCATCATGTCCCATTTTATTCCTGAGAAGAAACACAATCATTTTCACCAATATACCATGACTTTTCTCTATTTCAGTGTGATTCCACTAGAATGTGTTTGTCTGCAAAGGCTTGTCTCAGTTTTGTCCTATGTTTTTTCCCATGATTTTGGTTCTTGGATTCAGGAATAAAAGGACTCACTGCTTGTTAAAATGTCATCATTATTATTTCATGGCACAGGTTGGAAGGGACCTTCCAGACTGAGTCCAACCATCAACCAAACTCCAGCAAGAACCATCACTAAATCCTACCTCTAAGCTCTACGTCTGCTTGTCTCTTAAGCACCTGCAGAGATGCTGCCTCAACCACCTCCCTGGATGGCCTGTTCCAATGCTTCATAACTGCTTTGGTGTCGATTTTTAACTTAATACCAAATCTAAACCTTCCCTGGCATAACTTGAGGCTGTTTTTTGTGTCATGCTGACTCTCCACGGGCTGACTTCTGCTGCTCGAGGGGCTGCCAACATCAACTTGTGCAGACCCAGGTCACCCAGTGCCCCCAACCCCATACTGTCCCCCAGCCCCATACTGCCCACCCTTTTCCCCGTACTTGGTGACGAGGTCGTAGCCGGACATGATGTTGCCCATCTGGTCGGCTCCCCCCAGCTGGACTCGGCAGCCGTGGTGGCGATGGAGGTGTAGGAAGTCGTAGGCCTGCAGGGCCGGGTAGAGGAACTCGGCCAGGCTCATGCCCTCGGCGCTTTGCAGCCGGGCCTGGCAGCTCTGCCGGCTCAGCAGCGTCCCCATGCGGAGCCGCCCGCCCGCCCCGCCGAGGAAATCGAGCAGCGGCTGCCGGCCCAGCCAGCTGGAGTTATCCAGCAGCTCCGCCCGCCCCAGCCGCTCCTCGCTCGCCGTCCAAAACAGCTCCCGGTGGTTGCCGAAGAGCC
>VZTY01028178.1:0-47048 GCA_013400935.1 Turnix velox
AAACCATACTATGATTCTGTAATACTAACATTAGGTATAGTTTATGGATGAACACAAGGTCCTCACACTCTTCAAGTCTCATTTGAACCATCTCTGAGACTCACTTTTATTTATTACCTTTTTGATAGAGAGTTTCTAACTGTTCTTGTTCCATGAATCTTGCTGGAGGTGAAGACGGGTTCTGAGGATGGTGATATCCTGGACATAAAAATAAACGCAAGATGGGGAAAAAATAAAGAAAATAATCTCTAGCAATTAACAAAAGAGAGAACATGATAAGTGATGAATGGTGGAAGATGTAAAGGCTGGTTTTCAGCTGCTGAGTTACTCTGCTAGAATATGGTTCTGTGAGAGAGGCAACGTGATATATGAAAATAAAAACATTCGCTATCTCTGTGCTGGAAACTTCACTTCTGAAGCAGAAAGCTGAGGACACCAAGGCCTGTTAAATTTTAATGAGACTTTAGATACAACTCCTTATGTTTCACTACTTGAAAAACAGGACTTGAGACTGATAACAACAGAGAGTCCGTGAGTTAACACCTGCAGCCAGCATGAGGCTTCCAGAGCTGAAATATGGGCCTCTCTAGAGTGGCAGGAAGCAATTCCTTTGGCCAAGCCCTCAAAAACTGCTGTGTGTTCGCTTTTGCTGCCTCTCGGCTACTGGAGCTCTTATAGGGCAGGTGAGACTTGTCACTAGAATGGGAGGACTGATGGAGCCCCTGTCCTTTCCTGGAGCAGAGGGGGAAGGAGGTGTTGAACCCTAGTTGAGCTGAACAGAACAGTTGACTCTTTAGCATTGTTTTCTTTACTATTACAATCATATCTTGACCAATAGGTAACATTTTAAGTTTTGTTCTTGTTTATGGGAGGTGTGATTATACCTTCTTTTAATTTTTGAGCTTGTTTTCTTGACAGGGTACTATTTTTGCACCAAGCTCTCTTCTTTTTCTGGTGATTGCAAGAACTGGAGTGTTCCTCTAGTTTTGACGTGAAGAAAGTATCACGGTTGGATTGACATTGTCATTCAAGTGGATAATTTCTATTAAGTTTTGCAAACGGGATTCTGTGAGGGCTAAGAGGAAGGAGAAGGAGGATAAGAAAACCAAACTACTTCAGAAATATGGCTTTAAAGTACCAATACTTATTAATTCCTTTGGAATGTATTAGAATAATATTAATCCTGATGAACTGGAATGGTATTAGCACAGATGTATGAAGTACTTCTACAGGCATTCAGCTGTAATTTAGCATCAATTAACTAGACAATTATTTAGAACTGTTATTTTAATACATGAAATTTCCCAGTCTGTCCTCAGGCAGTTGCTAGAGCTGCTGTTAGAAAAATGGAGAGTGATAAGAGAAGCTATCTTGGCTGTCATTCCTGTTCTCCTTCACTTGACAATGTGTGCTTTAGGCAGGCTCAGGACTCCTCAGGGGTTAGGGGGGAGGCCGGTGGCATGGTCTCACCTAATGATTAACCTCATTTAGCTGCAGGAAGCTGCTGCGAGAGACAGTCCCTCCTTGCTCTACATCCACTCCTCATATTATTTTTCCTCCCTTGTAGCAATTATAACACTTCCAGAGGTAGGATTTTGAAAATTTTAGAGCAACTTTTAGCCAATTTTGTGACCTTGAATGCATCCTCTGGGCCACGTAGCTGCTTCTTGGTGCAGAGCAGAGCTATAAGTTGTACAGCTGGCATAAAATCATAAAATGGTTTGTGTTGGAAGCATTCTTTGAAGATCATCGAGTTCCAGCCCTCCTGCCATGGGCAGAGACACCTCCAACTAGAAAAGATTACTCAGTGCCTCGTCCAGCCTGGCCTTAAACACCTCCAGGGATTGAGGGGGCATCCACAACCTCTCTGGGCAACCTCTTCCAGTGTCTCACCACCCTCATGGTAAAGAATTTCTTTCTTATCTCCAGCCTGAATCTCCCCTCTTCCAATTTACATCCATTCCTTCTAGTCCTGCCATCCTGGAGCCTATTAAAAAGTCCTACCCCAGCCTTTCTCTAGCCCCCTTCACATATTGAGAAGGCATTGTGAGGTGCCCCCTGAGCCTTGTCTTCTCCAGGATGAACAACCCAATTCTACAGCCTGTCCTCAGAAAGGAGTAGCTCCAGCCCTCTCATCATCTTCATGTCCATCCTCTGGACCCCCTCCAACAGATCAATGTCCTTCTTATGTTGAGGGCTTCAGAACTGGACACAATACTCCAGGTGGGGCCTCACCAGAGCTGAGTAGAGGGGCAAAATAACTTCTCTTGACCTCCTGCCATCCATTTGTTCCTGTCCCTGCTTGGAGCTGTGCAGAGATGCTCAAACCTGTGCTGGTGGCTCCATGGCTGTGCCACTGCCCTGCTGTGAGGGGCTGCTTGGCCTCACCTGTAGTGGCAGCACAGCTGCTTGTCCAAGAGCTGGCAGAGGAGCACCTATGCCTCCAACTGCAGAACATACACTGTGATTGCTCATTTTATCTCCCTCTTGTTTGGTAATGCCTTTAGAAACAGCTTTGACCTCCAGAGATTGACTCTTATGATGCACATATAAAACCCCCAGTGCAGCTTAGCCCTCATGGGTTGTTCAGGGTTTCTCTGCGTTTCTGTAGCACAAATTAATAAAAAGAATCTGATACTGAGAGGCACCAGTGTGCACTTGCAGCCAAGAAGGCCAACCAAATCCGGGGCTGCATCTAGAGAGATGTGATCACCAGATCAAGAGTGGTGATTTTGCTCCTCTACTCTGCTCTGGAGAGCTGAGTTCTCCCCATCTGGAGTACTATGTCCAGTTCTGGAGCCCTCAACATGAGAAAGACATTGAGTTGTTGGAGCAGGTCCAGAGGAGCCATGAAGATGATCAAAGGGCAGGAGCAACTGCCTTATGAAGACAGGCTGAGAGAATTGGGTTTATTGAGCTTGGTGAAGAGAAGGCTCAGGGGGGACCTCATATTAGCTTCTCAGTACCTGAAGGAGGCTTCCAGAAAGGCTGGGTTAGGACTTTTTAATAGGATATGTGATGGCAGGACTAGGAGGAATGGATGTAAATTGGAAGATGTGAGATTCAGGCTAGATATAAGAAAGAAGTTCTTTACAGTGAGGGTGGTGAAACACTGGAAGAGGTTGCCCAGAGAGGTTGTGGATGCCCGTTCCCCGAAGGTGTTTAAAGTCAGGTTAGACAAGGCACTTAGCAACCTGGTGTAGTGGGAGGTGTCCCTGCCTATGGCAGAGGGGTTGGATCTAGGTGATCTTTAAGATCCCTTCCAACCCAAACCATACTTCGATGCAATACTGGGGAGTAGAACAACCTTTTTCTCCATGTAATATATATGAGCTAATCTGCTGTCTGTCACTGTTGTGGGATAGTCCACTAATTTGCATGGAAGTGTTTGGGATTAGTTAGGTGCTTTTCTTTTTTTGGAAAAAGCATCCTGTGCTTGGAAAATGAGTGGGTTTAAATGAGACATTAGGAAGAAGTTCTTCCCCATGAGGGTGGTGAGACAGTGACACAGGTTGACCAGATAGGTTGTAGAGGCCTTGTCCCTGGAGATGTTATAGACCAGACTTACTGAGGCTCTGAGCAACCTGATCTAGTTCAGGATGTCCCTGCTCACTGTAGGGGGTTGGACTAGATGGCCTTTGAAGGTCTCTTTCAACTCAAAGCATTCTGTGATTTCCTTTTGAGAAAAAAATAGTTGCTGTCTTGCTCTTTGCCATCATGGTAACAGGCACCTTGATGCAGGAGCCAGGACACACAGAGGACAGAGAGCCCTGCAGTCACCACTGCTGGTCCTGGGATCCCTTTTCCTGGAGTTTGAGTGTGATGAACCAGCTCCTGCCTGGCAGCTCCCCTGTACTGAGCCCTATTTCATCTCACATGCAGCATGTCAGGACAGGCAAAATTGCCATTTTTAAGTATTGCTGTTAGGAAATGTTTGCTTTAACCTCTACCTTTCCAGAGGGAGTGAATGGGAATAGCAAATCTTTGTGTCCTCTGAGAGGGAACTTAAGGGTCTATATTAATGTTGCTGAAGGGAGAGGAGCAACCTTGTAGAGGCAAACAGCCCTTGGATCTGGCTCTTAGCAATGGACAGACAGAAGTCTGTCTGTCTCCAGAGCTTCTTTTTGTATCATTCTGTCACAGAATCGCACAGAATGTCAGGGATTGGAAGGGTCCTCAAGAGATCATCTAGTCCAATCCCCCTCCCAGAGCAGGAACACCCAGAACAGGTCACTCAGGAAGGCATCCAGATGGGTTCAGAATGTCTCAAGAGGAGACCCTACACCCTTTCTGGGCAGCCTGTTCGAGTGTCTGTCACCCTCACTGTGAAAACATTCTTTCTCAGATTCCTGTGGAACCTCCTGTGTTCAGCTTGCACCCATTGCCCCTTGTCCTTTCATTGGAGGTCACTGAGAGGAGCCTGGCTCCATCCTCCTGACACTCACCCTTTACATATTTATAAACATTGACACAGAGATACAGTAAAGCTATTCAGTCCAAAATATGTATCTTTTCTCCCAGTTTTATTCATCTTGGCAATTTCCTGTGTTCTTTCTGAGGATGCCAGCCAAAGACCATGAGTAGGACCAGGCTGGCAGGGGAGGTAATCCTAGGTGTGAAAACCAGCTGATAAGTTATGACAGTATAGCTCCTAACCTCTTCTTTGGATAAAAGGTGTGAGCTCCTCCTGTGCTTCCGTCAACAGCCTTGGTGTTACTACAGTTCCTACTCTAAGCAGTTTTCCTACAGAGACTGTTGGGTTAGCAGACTGACCTTATAAGCTGTAAAACATGGCATTCACTGCCAAACCACCTGGTTTCAGTAGAATTATCAAAATTACCGAATTTAGAGATACCTCGAATTGCAGTGTGTTTTATTTCTTGTACCAGATACTTTAGTGGGATTGATGTGAATGGGAGCAAACAACTGAAGAACTCTTGAAGTCACTTGTAGAGAGTGGAAATGCCCATTTACTAACAAGGGGAAAATTTTTCATTGAGCATTCACACTTACTCCTCTCAGTAATAAACTTTGCAGGAGAGCAATGGAACAAATCTGTAGATGAAAATTTGTAACTCCACTAGGACTGATTTTTAGTTGCACAAGAAATTTTGGAGTTTCTGTCCCAGTAGAATTTTCCCCCACACTCCCAATTTCCTCGCTCATCCCAGATACACAGGCAGTAATAATGGGTCTCGCTCCTCCTCCTGCTCCACAAGCGCATTTCTCTTAAACTACAACAAAATAGGTGGTGTTCTTAATCTGTGCTTAGCTTAATTTGTAGCTTCTATTGTAGATTTCAAGGAAGACCTATGACCATGAAGTTTGTTGTTCTCCATCAATCTGATACTGATAACTCTCCCTACGGTGTATTCCTCTATTTAATTCATGAGTGTCAGTGTTATGAGTTTTATATGCTCTGTTTTTTTCCTTTTAAGCAGTCTGAATTCTTTAAAGTGTTGTGCAAGTCTTTGTTTGCAAAGGGATGACTGGTGTTTCATGGTGGCTTTGTTCTCTTTTTACTCCCACTCCTGCTTCTTTTATTAGTATGTCATCTCTGTTGGTCATTGTTTAGCAGAGATGTGGAAGGAATTATGACCTTTCTTGCTGTTTTGCATTTATATCTAATCAGTCAGTTAGTAATCAAGCCCCTATGAGCAGCGCGGTGACTTTTCTTACTGTGCTTCTCCTTGGCTTCCATACAAGCTTCTGTGAGGCTTTTGTTGAAGTATTTTAGATTCCTTTTTATTACACGAAGAGTCATCATGAGGTGTCATCCCTCCATCTCCCCACCTCTGAGGTTCCTCTTTTTGGACTTTGGTGGCCAAATGAATCTGACATGGCATCTTGTGAAGATTTCATTGCCGTGAGAACAGTCATTACCTTCAATCTTTTGTCTTTGGGAAAATCAAAGAGTTGCAAGTCCCAGCAAGTGAGGTCCTGTGGAGTGAGGTTTGGTTCAAGGTTCCCACAAAGCCAAATTGGTAACTTGAGTTGTTCTTAATTTGCAGATTGTACCAGGAGCCTCCTTAGATGTGTAAACCAAGCACTGGCTGCTGTCTGTCTGCCTCCTTTTAACCCAACTGCTTCTACACTGCTTCTCAGAATCATAGGGTTGGAAGGGATCTTCAGAGGCCATCTAGTCCAACTCCCCTACAGTAAGCAGTAAGCATAGAATAGAATCATGGAAGGTTTGGGTTGGAAGGGACCTCAAAGATCATCTAGTTCCAACCCAACCCCTCTGCCATGGGCAGGGACACCTCCCACTAGACCAGATTGCTCAGTGCCTTGTCCAGCCTGGCCTTAAACACCTCCAGGGATTGAGGGGACATCCACAACCTCTCTGGGCAACCTCTTCCAGTGTCTCACCACCCTCACAAGAAAGAACTTGTTTCTTATCTCCAGTCTGAATCTCCTCTCTTCCCATTTACATCCATTCCTTCTAGTCCTGCCATCCTGGACTCTATTAAAAGTCCTGCCCCAGCCTTTCTGTATGCCAAACATCCCAAACTAGATCAGATTGCTTACCAAACAATGATGGCTCCGGGGTCAGGGTCTCCACCACCTCTCTGGGCTTCTTGCTGATGCTAAAGCTGTCGATGTGAATATAACTCCTGCTTCTTGAGAATGGTAAATCCATACTGGGAGCTGCCATTAGTGCTGAGTTCCCAAGTGACAGCCACTGCCCTGCCTCTAAGCACTGGTTATGGCTTTCAGCAACCCTGAAGTAGCCCAAGCAGTCAGAAGTTCAAACCCTGGCATTTATAGTAGGGAAGTGTGTAAGTACACGGGTGTATAGAATCATAGAATAGTTTAGGTTGGAAGGGAACTTAAAGATAATTTAGTCCCAACCCCCTGCCATAGGCAGGGACATCTCCCACTAGATCATACTAGACTGTATGACAACACCTACAGCCCAGGGTGCAGAATTAAGGGATTTCCTTTGTTTATTGTTTGGAATTTTGTTCAGTTGTCATTCATTTTCTGATACATGGAGTCAGCAGAGTTATTATTTATTTATTTTTATGATGATAGGTATCAGCAATGCTGTCGTGCTCCCTGGAGATGTTCAGCTGTTTCTTTTGTTCTGCTTTGATACTACTGTCGCTGTGGTTTCTGAGCACCTTTCAGCCATGTGCTAAGCAATATGACTAGCATATGTCTCATTTACTTTCTTCTCTGCTCCTTGGGGATGAAACTGGTTTGGATATATTTTACTAGTTAAGGTGTTTGTATTTTAATGTCTCATTTTTAATGAGCTACGGATGTGGCCATTTCAGCCAGTAAAATTTGACCAGTTGCTTCAGCGATGTCACAGAATCACAGAATATCAGGGATTGGAAGGGTCCTTAAGATATCATCTAGTCCAATCCCTTTTGCTGGAGCAGGAACACGCAGATCAGGTCACACAGGAAGGCATCCAGATGGGGTTTGAAATTCTCCAGAGAAGGAGATTTCCACACCCTCTCTGGGTGTTTCTCTGGGCAGCCTGTTCCAGTGTTCTATCACCCTCACTGTGAAAAGTTTTCTTCTATTTCTGTGGGGCCTCCTGTGTTCCAGTTTACACCCATTGCCCTGAGTACTGTTGTGCATTTGGAGAGTTGCTGTTCCTAAGGTTTAAACCTGAGTAATGCCCAACTCCTCTTAGCTTGCAGAACAGGCATGGAGTGCTTGATGTCTCACAAATTCATCTCCCAAACTTTGTACCCTCTCACAGTCAATTTGCTGAGATGCTCTCATTATGCAGCATTCATATGTAAAACCACACGTTATTCTGCGACTCATGCAGTTCATTGAGATGGAACCTGCTATGAATTTTTTATCCTTGAAGCACTTGTGGGGGCTGCCTATTCTGTTTGTGAATTGAGTTAGAATTGTGCTTTCCTTGGGTTTTTTTGTTTTTTTGTTATTTTTCAAACAGTGCTCTAACTGACTGCATGAAAATACTTGGGAAGAGGAGATTTGCTGTGGTCCTGTAGATGTCTCAGATTGGCTGTATGCTCATTTTGTCTTATTTACAGCAGTCCAACAGCTATAAACCTCCAACTGTTGCCCATATTTCTGGCTTGTAAAAAGCTCTACACTCTGCCCAACCCAGTGAACAGAGTTTTTCCTTGTCCTTCTGTAGAAGAGATTGCAGAGTTTGAGGCTGTGTTTTATCCACTGTCATGATAGATGATACCAGTAATCTCTTCCTGATAAAATGTGCTGCTACATTTAGTGTGAAATAGAAGATTATTGGGAATGGTGCAGGTCTTAACTCTGTGTTTGAACACACTTGTCTGTGCTGAGAGAGAGATCTCGAGTAAGTGTTGGTCATTCCACTTGGATTGTTTGCTGTGGCATTACTGTAGCTTGCAAGTTATTAACTTTAAGATCTCTGTGGTTGGTTTTACACCAGTGAGATGTAATCATAGAATTATAGAATGGTTTAGATTGGAAGGGACCTTAAAAATCATCTAGTTCCAACCCCCCTGCCATAGGCGGGGACACCTCCCCCTAGACCAGGTGTCTTGACCAGCCTGGCCTTAAACACCTCCAGAGGGGGCACCCACAATTTCACTGAGCAACCTGTTCCTTGATAGTCATGCCACTGCCACTTCACAGTAGCACAGAATAGGTAGGGGTTGGAAGGGACCTTCAGAGATTTTCTAGTCCAACTTCCCTGCCAGAGCAGGTTCGCCTGGAGCAGATTGGACAGGAACACATACAGGCTGGTTTGGAGTATCTCTGTGGAGGGAGACACTAGAGCCTCTCTGGGCAGCCTGTTCTGTGCTTCCTCACCCTCACCCTCCTGTGTTCCAGCTTGTGCCTGTTGCCAGTTGTCCTGATGCTTGGCTCCACTGAAAAGAACCTGATCCCATCCTCTTGGCATTCACCTTTAGAAACTGATAAACTTTTCCAGGTTGAACAGTCATAGGTTTCACAGGCTTTCCTCACCAGAGAGATTTTCCGTTCCCTTGATCATCTTCGTAGCCTCCTCTGCCTGCTCTCTCCAGCAGTTCCCTTATTGAACTGGAGAGCCCAGAAATGAACACTTTGCTCCCAACGTGACTTCATCAAAGCAGAGGATAATTTTTTTTTGCCCTATGCTGCTCTACCAAGGTCTCAGCACTTGTAACTCTGGAGGTTTCATCACAAGGTAGTGGACAACCCTTAGTTGCCAAGTATGGATATTTGTGTGAAGTTTGGTACCAATCAAAATAACCAACCTCACACAACAGAAAACTTTAATGCTTTCATGATAAAGTGGAGAAGATAAAATCATAGAATGGTTTGGGTTGGAGGGGACCTTCAAGATCATCTAGTTCCAACCCTCCTGCCATGGGTAGGGACAACTCCCATCAGACCAGATTGCTCAATGCCTCATCCAGCCTGGCCTTAAACACCTCCAGGTAGGGGGCATCCACAACCTCTCTGGGCAAACTCTTCCAGTGTCTCACCACCCTCACAGGAAAGAACTTCTTTCTTATCTCCAGCCTGAATCTCACATCTTCCAATTTACATCCATTCTTCCTAGTCCTGCCATCCTGGAGCCTATTAAAAAGTCCTACCCCAGTCTTTCTGTTGCCCTCTTCAGGCACTGAGAAGCCACCATGAGGTCCCCCATGAGCCTTCCCCTAGAAAAAGAATGTGTATAGCATATAACACACTCTTTTTTGCCTTTTTTTAAAATTTTTTAGTAATTTCTTCGGATATTTGGATTGGAGTGCTCAAGTTCTTTTTTAGTTTTGGGGTTTTTTTTGTATTTCTTGGGATGAGCCTTTCTGAAACCTGTACATGTAAAGAAACATCTTGATGGTCTCCACTGGGATTCATTCCCCTTCCAGAATAGCAATTGAGGACTATCCAGAGCTAAGTAGAATGGCAGGGTTCAGACTTTGGTTTGGGTGCCCTTTGCCTCATGCAGCTTGTCACTTGCTGATGCTGTAGCATCTGAAAGGTGACAAGTCAGCATGATGGGGATGCCATCTCTCCAAGTAGCCACTTATCTACATAGACACATGGCCGTTGTCTTGCCTTAGAGGAGATCCATCCAGCAGGGTGGAAAGCAGATGCTGTTGTACTCATCAGTGAGGGTCCTGCCTGATTGCTCTGCAAGACCTACTCTGAAAGAGGTGGTGGAGTCCCCATCCCTGGAGACATTCAAAGCCAGGCTTAATGAGGCTCTGAGCGACCTGATCTAGTGCAGGATGCCCCTGCTCACTGCAGGGGGTTGGGCTAAGTGGCCTTTGAAGGTCCCTTCCAACTCAGTGCACTCTAGGATTCTATGAAATAGGCTGCTTTGTTGTCCCTTTGAAGAATTGGCTGGAACCCCTCCCCCCTGGCAAATCTTGCTGATAGTCCACATTTACTGAATAGAGAAATTCTGACTGTATTCCTTTGGTTTTGATTGCTCCAATCAAGTGAGGGTAAGTTTAACCAGAAAGAGCAGAGTTAAGCACTTCTGAACAAATAATGAGAGACTACCAGGTGGGAATAACAGGCGGTAGGAGGGGGAGAATTTGGATTCAGGAAGTAAGACAACTTAATCAGTGCTGTCTTTCAGAATTCTCTAACACAGCTTTAAGTAAAAAAATCTTTGTCTGGCATATGAAGTAAACAAGAATTTCATACAAGAGCCCAAACAGGAATTTAGTTGGACTTTTAGATTAAGTGGCCAGACATTACATTCTCCCTTTTGTTACTGTGTGATGGTACCATGAGCACTGCTGAAGTGGGATCTGCCCACACACAGCATGTTGCAGGAACTATCAGCTCCATCCACTCTTCTCTCTGAAGTTTTCTGGAGTGGGAAAATCCCTTCCCTTTTGGATAGCAGATGCTGGGCTCTTACTCTCTGGCAGCTCCCAGGAATGAATTCTCCCTGGCTCATGCTGAAGTACAACTTGAAGGAAAGGTTCTCCCTTGCAAGCACAGGATAATAAATGGACCTGAAACAAACTACCCTGAGTAACATTAGCATGGGCTTCTGCTGACCAAGTAACAAATGCTGTCTCAAGTTTCTCTGCCTCCTCTCGTATTTTACACCTAATTGCAACACCTTTGAAAGAAGTCAAGAGGACCAGATGCTTCTGTATTCTGCTGATGCTTTCCTTCAGGTCTAGACATCACTTGGCAGAGTGTGGGCAGCTGAGACTGCTATTGTTACCATTATGGAAAAGCTTTGGGGAGTTTGAGGAGGGTCCATGTCTGCCCCCAGTCAGCCTCCAGCCAAAGGCTTGTGATCTTCCCACCCTTGCTTTCAGACAAACCTGGGTGTACCAGTACTTTTGGGAGCCCTATTTGTGCTCTACTATGATGTATAAACTGGTTTGTGGCAGCAAAATTGCAGATGACCACATGTTATAAACTGCCAGAAGCATTGTAGGGTTTTTTGGCTCCCAGTATGGAATGGGAAACCCTCAAAACAGCATGGATTTGTTGGGGTGACACAAGATGAAGTGTGTGGCAGATGGGCATCCTTCCCCTTACCCCTGGGGCTGCTTGTGCAGGGACCTTGCTGGCACAGGCAGACTCACCTCTGCCCTCCCAAGGGGCAAGTGCCATCTCCTGAGACAAACCATTTGCCCTATGAGATCAAAAGGGAAAGGCACAATTCATACCTGCAGGCTTTTGGTGTTGGGCTGGGTTTCTCAATCCCCTTCCCATGCTTTGTGACAAGTAATGCCCTAAAGTGGTGAAGTTCTGTGTCTGCTGGACTAAAATTACCTACTGATCTTAATGACTTCCAAGTTTTTAAAAATTAAATTCCAGTGGCAATTGATGTAGCAGATGGAGTTTCCTTTCAAAAGAACGGGAGACGATGAAAAGTGAAGAAGGATGAATAGATTATTGTTTTTTATTAAAGGTATTGTGGAGGAAAAAATCCCTCTCATGGAGAGGCTTTCTTTTCTTATCCCCATCCTCTCAATAAATCACTGCTAGGGTGTCAGTTTAATGCTGTTTGGGGATCTTACTCAGGAATGTTTTGGCTGGAAGAAAGAAATTCCTGTAACAAAGCCTACTGTCTCTGCAATCACCATAAGGGTTACTATAGTTTAGAGAAAGTAAAATATTTACCATATGATTCACCTATTAAGTAAGATAAAGATTGAGTGCTAAGGTGGGGAGAGTAGCCCTGGGGCACGAGCCACTCCTCCCAGTGCCAGCCAGGATTGATGAACGGCTTTGGCTCCTACTCACTTTGCTTTGCTTTGTACTTGAAAAAGTCTTTGCTGCAATAACTTCAGACTATAATTAGATTGTCTGGGAAAACTGAATTATCTGCAAAGAGCTGCTCAGATCACGAATGAGGTGCAGGAGCTTTATTTGTCCACCTTAAGCTAGTGTCACCTTCAACAAGCAGCAAAATAATTGCAGCATTTAATAAAATAAAAGAGATGTGGCATAGGAAGTTGACTGTAAAGACACAGCAGTGTTAGTCTATAGAGAGATTGAGAGTTGATGCTTCCTCAGCATGACAGATACAAACGAAGGGCTTTGATAAGAGTTTTTGACTGGCAGCATGACTCAGAAAGCAGTGTTTGCCTACATGAAGCTGCAGCACTTAACATTGGGATGAATAGATTTCATCATATGTTTTCTTTGAGATTAATTAAGCATCAGAAATCCCACTTTCTAGGTTTGTGAGAACACCGGGTTTGATGATAATCTGTTTGTTTTCACCATCCGTATTTTTTTTTCATGTTGCTCTTATATTTGATGCAATACTCTCATAGTTTTAGTAGAGGTTGTGATAACTTGGTGTGGTAAACATTTAGGGCTTTAGCATCCCTCTCTCTGGCACTGTTATTGAAGGCATCTGAAATTGCTCAGCAGTTCCAGAAGATTGAGCGGAAATGCAAGTACTCTGGAAGCTCTGCAGATGCCTCCAGATGATGCACTGAAGTGCTAGCTCCCATGGGCTCTGGGGAGAAAGACTGAATTTGAAGTAAATAAACCAAATATCCATAGCAGTCCATCTTGAAAAACTGCTCTAAGCTTGTGCTCCCTGGGGAAACTTTGCCCACAAATAATCTAATTTCTTTTTTAAATGAGCTGGAATTGGCTGCAGAGCTATAATCTCCCTTGGCTTTTCTCTGAGGGTGACCACCAAGCTTTTCAGTCCATGCTTCCCCTCCACCAGCACAACAACTGGCAGGAATACATGAGAACTGATTGACCCTACTGAAAATAAAAATCGATTTATTAGAGTAAGTTGGCAAAGGAGAAGCTGAAAATTAGGTTTGATTTGTTGTCTTCCTGGAGTAAGCTGGAGGCAGGTCCTATTGCTAATGCTCTCCAGTGTCCATCCATGGGCAGCTCCCTACCTGCAGCACAGTGTAGTGCCAGCACTGCTGTGGACTTGTGCTGAGCTCTCAGACAAGATCTGGCAAATAAGAGCAGAAATTTCACAACTGAATAAAATGTGAAGTCTATAAATTTAATAAGGCTTGCATTTTGAATTAGAGTGGAATATTTTTTCCACTTTAGAGGATAAATTGTCTCACTTCTCTGTCAGGTGTTCTACAAGGTTATGAAGGAAATCTCTGATAATTTTTTGGCACAATTCGCATTCCATGGTCTGTATTCAGAAGATCTTTTCAAATTTCCCTCTACACTTCTCCTGGAGCATCTCCCCTGGCTGTTTTTCTTTGTGTTAAGCCACTGGGAGGTTGGCAACATCCTTAAGACTTCTAATGTGTTTGTAGCAAAGGCTCTTGTTGGGACAAGTGTCTGTGATCAGACATGAAACTGAGTTTGGCTGACTTCTCTTGAAATCCCCTTCCCTTCAGTTTAAATTAGACAAGCTGTCCTCCAAGGAAGACTTTGAAGAGTTTCTCTTGCATGTTCAGAAGAGGTACCTGCAGGAGGAAAAATTACTTTTGGTGGTTGGAAGCTGGAGGTTAGCAGATATATTGTATGTCGCTATGATTTTTTTTTTAAATTATATTGTGGTCTTTTTTTGTTGTTGTTCAATGAGAGTGCAATGCAGGATCAAAATTACCTCCCATGCTTCAGTTTTCAAATTAATGCTTTTTTTAGGCTACCGTTGTAATGAACTGAGTGGTGGTGGTACTGGCACCCACATGCTACCCAGCCAAAGGCAGCATCAGCACCACATCAAGACTGAGGTCCATGCAACATGAATTGCAGTTTATGGCTCCCCAATGCAAATGTGCAGCCTGGCCGTTGAGGAGGAAAAGAAAACAAATTATGCAATATGTAGGTATTGTGGATACCTGTATTGAAGAAGGTGATTTTGCCCCTCCCCTTGGATCTAGTGAGGCCCCACCTGGAGTACTGTGTCCAGTTTGGAGCTCTCCACATAGGAAGGACATTGAGCTGTTGGAGTGGGTCCTGAGGAGGGCCACGAAGATGATGAGAAGACTGGAGCACCTCCCTTCTGAGGGCAGGCTGATGGAGTTGGGGTTATTCAGCCTGGAGAAGAGAAGGCTCAGGGGGGACCTTAAGTAGCTTATCAGTACCTGAAGGGGGGGCTACAGAAAGGCTGGGGCAGGGCTTTTTAATAGGATATGTGATGGCAGGTCTAGGAATAATGGATGCAGATTGGAAGAGGGGAGATTCAGGCTGGAGATAAGAAAGAAGTTCTTTACAGTGAGGGTGGTGAGACACTGGAAGAGGTTGCCCAGAGAGGTTGTGAATGCCCCCTCAATTCCTGGAGGTGTTTAAGGCCAGGCTGGATGAGGCACTTAGCAACCTGGTGTAGTGGGTGGTGTCCCTGCCCATGACAGGGTGTTGGAACTAGATTATCTTCAGGGTCCCTTCCAACACAAACTATTCTATGATTCTCTAAGTTGATATTGTGGTTTGTAGCCCAGCAAGCATTGGCCATTCCTGTTCCTGCGTCAAATGCATTGTAAGCTTGTGGTCTGGGGGGCTCTCACCACTGGTGATTATTAGACATCAATAGCCCCATTCACTTATCCTGGACTCAGTGTTTCCTATTCTCTTATCGTCCTAATTCAAGTATCAAAGATCAGTGTAAGTTCATGTTACTGTTTTATCACAGGAGTGTTACATGGTTATTTAAAAAAAAAAATACAGGGGAATAAGGTTCTTCTTAATACCTGTTTTCCTTTAAGGAAGCATCAGCTGTTCAAATGTCTCTGATTAATTTACATTGAAAGTCTTGGTCAGTATCCTCTTACACAACTTTTTTAATCGTCTAGTCAGCAGGCTTTCTAAGCTTTCCCACAATGTTGGTTTGTAAAGTTTGCTTTACAAATTGTTTTTAGTTTTTTCTATCTTATTAGCACTTTTTTTTCTATGGTGAAGCATGAACTCATGCAGCATTGGTAGTAAATATTTAGTCTCTCATGAAGGAATTAAAATAAACAAGGAGAGCAACCACCTGTTTTCTCTGGAGGCAGCAGCCATATGCTACTCCTTCCTGTGTGTCCAGTGCCTTTGGGTGCCTGTGGAAATGCTGGACTTTTACACCTGTTTAATGTGCTTAACAGTAAGGGCTGAAGGAGAGAGCTGATCTCAAGAAACATTTATATTTCTGGCTTGCTTTCAGCCACCAAATCTACTTCATGCAATTGTCTAAGTTGGAAGGGAACTTTCAGAGCATTGAGCCCAACTATCAACCTAACTTTGACAAAGCCATGTCTGTGAGTATCACATCTACCTGTCCTTTAAGTATCTCCAGAGACGGTGCTTCCACCACTTCCCTGAGCAGCTTGTTCCAATGCTTAATAGCCCTTGAGAAGGTAATTTCTACAGTTCCTTTCTCTGTGTTTGGGGACCCAATGAAGAAATCAGAACCTTACAGCAATAGCCACTGTCAACTAAGGATAACGCATTCCACATCTAGCTTTAGTAGAAAACCTCTGTCCCCTGCTTAAACACAAGTGTCTTTGTATGGCTCCTTGTGACAACACCCTGTGGACAGGGTGCACAGTGCAAATAGCTCCACAGAGATAGAGAAGACAGTGGCCTACCAGTTCCTGAAGGGGCCACAGGAAAGCTGGGCAGGGGTTGTCAGGACACGGAGTGATTGAATGAGGGGCAGTGGTTTTAACTAGAGCAGGGCAAGTTTCGATGAGGTATTAGGAAGAAGTTCTTCCCTGTGAGAATGGTGAGAGATTGGTACAAGTTGCCCAGAGATGTGGTGGAAACCCCGTCCTTGGAGACATTCAAGGCCAGGCTTGGCGAGGCTCTGAGCAACGTGATCTAATGCAGGATGACCCTGCTTGCTGCAGGGGGTTGAAATAGATGGCTTTTCAAGACATCTTCCAATTCAATGGATTCTATGATTCTGTGTGCAGAGCTCAGGCAGCAAGCCCCATATGAAAGAATGAGCCAAGTGCTCCATCTTGCAACACCTCCTTTCACAATGAGATCTGACCTGTAACTGGGGCTTCCTAGTCACAGTCAGTTTAAAGCCTTTCCCATAAACATCTGAAATAGCACAGGAGACTTAATAGAAACAGAAAAGAATGAAAGTCAATGGAGAAAAAGGGCAATGACCAAGAGCTGAAGAGCGGGTCTGTGTGCTAGTGGGGGTGTAAGGAGGAACAGGAAAAGAAATGAGGCAAAGAAAATGAAAATGAGAGCAGAACTAAAAGGAATAGAGAGGAGTAGAAAAGAAAACTGGGAAATAATTAAAAAAATGTGAACAGAAAAATACTGAGTTACGGAGAGAAAAGCAGACAGATGTGCAGAAACCTTACAGCCACGTGTGCTGTGTGTGATGCTATACAAGTAATGTATATAATAAGGTCCAGCAGACAAGCAAGTCATGCTGGCTGTCCATGGGTGAGTCCCTTGGGGTGTCATAGAATAGTTTAGGTTTGAAGGGACCTTCAAGATCATCTAGTTCCAATCCCCTTGTGATAAGCAGGGACACCTCCCACTACACCAGATTGCTCAGTGCTTTGTCCAGCCTGGTCTTATGCACCTCCAGGGATTGAGGGGGCATCCACAACCTCTCTGCGCAACCTTTTCCAGTGTCTCACTGCAGCTTTAGCCCCTACATATGCTGAAATGCACATCCAAGAGCTACTGTTTTTCTCAACTAATCCAGATAAAACAAGTGGGATTGAGTCTGTAGATACTAGATTTCTCTTTGTTTGAATACCTCAATAAATACAGGGCAGAGACTTTAGGACACTGAATGAGCTGAGCTGGCATAATGTTTGGTACCTGGTGATGCAGGATCAGTGGCTTTTTCTCCTTTGCAGGATCTGCTTTAGCGCCTGCTTTTAGAAGATATGCTGTGGTGAGCAAATCACAGTGTTTGCTTGGGTGAGATACTATGGGACAGAGAAACCTGATCTGGGTGCCTGGGGGGTGTACCTGTCCATGTCAGGGGAGCTGGAAGTAGATGATCCTTCTAAACCAAACTGTTCTATGAATCTATAAGAGGTAAGATTAGGGAGGGTGCTGAACACTGAGCAGAATGAGTGAATAACATCTGAGTGTGAATGATCTCTCCATTTGCCCACCTCCCAGGGGAAGTTTCAGGTGAGGATTTGAACCTGTCCTCTACCATCAGATAGGAAATAGCAAGTCAGATCACGTATGTGCTTGCACTGTTGTAGGCAACAGGAGTTTGTTGCTCTCCAAAGGTCAATCTCTCTATCATTCAAACCCAACAAAACCCAAAGTAAAGAAAGAATCCAACATTTCATTAATACCAACTTAGTCAGGTGAGGGAAGGTGACCTGCATGTGGTATGTAGGTCTTTGGAAAAGGATTTTCTTGATATTTGTCACATGGCAGTATGTAAAGGTTCTAGCTACATATGCCTTATATGAATTTGTTTTCCCTATAAATGATACTGGAGGCTATATACTCCTAGAGCTCCTGGACCAATAGTTTGGGGATGGATTTGTGTGTGGCTGCCCTCGAACATTGCCCCACTCTTTTCTCTTAAGAAAGAAATGTTTGAAAACAAACCAACAAATATCACTGTTGTGTAAAAATTCTCTGGGATGAAGGTTTGCTTTTATTCCTCTGTGTGTGGGGGCACGGATTAGAGGCAGTAATATTCCCTACTATTTAATATTCCTCATTTTGAGAATTTCCCAGGTTCAAATTATTTTCTAGTTCTTAATGATCACTGCTGTTATTTTTACATGGTGGGCTTTGGGTTTTTTTGCATCATATGAGCAAGAAGCTAAGGGACAGGCAGTATCATGTGCTGGGATTGTTCTGGGCTTTGCCAAATTAATTTCCTGCCCTGGTCATGACTCTCAATTTTTCTGGAGCTTATTGCAAGTCAGGTCACACAGTCCTGTCTCATTTCTTCCTGATGGGCCTGAATAAATCTTTCCCAGACAGGAAGGTGTAATGACTGCACCCAGCTCTCTTATCACCCCTGCCTGACTAGCTCTGTAATCGTGTGGGACAGCACATCTGCAGTTGAACACTAGGTATTTGCTTCCTGGGTTCCCACTGCCTTGATGGGAAGAGTGTTTAAAACTGCTCTTGCGGTTATCATTGTCCCATTTCCTCCCAAAGTGCCCTTCTCTGGAGCTGATCTGTGTGAGATGTGTTTACTTATCCAGTGGTTTGGATCAGATTGGGCTTTTTATGCCAAGTTACAGAGGGGCTGTGTGTTTATGTGTAGGACAATCACAGAATATCAGGGATTGGAAGGGATCTCAAGAGATCACCTAGACCAATCCCCCTCCCAGAGCAGGAATACCTAGACCAGGTCAACAGGGGAACACATCCAGGAGGCGTTTGAATGTCTCCAGAGAAGGAGACCTCACACCCTCTCTGGGCAGTCTATGCCACTGTTCTGTCATGCTCACCGTGAAAAAGATTTTTCTTCTATTTCTGTGGGACCTCCTGTGTTCCAGCTTGCACCCATTGCCCCTCGTCCTGTCATTGGAGGTCTGTGAGAAGAGCCTGGCTCCATCCTCCTGACACTCTCTGAAATCTTCAGAAGCCTGGAGCACCTCCCTCCTGAGGACAGCCTGAAGGAATTGGGGTAGTTCCGCCTGGAGAAGAGAAGGCTCAGGGGTGACCTCGGAGTAGCTTCTCAATACCTGAAGGGGGCAACAGAAATGCTGGAGTAGGACTTTTTAATAGGTTCCAGGATGGCAGGAGGAATGGATGCAAATTGGAAGATGTGAGATTTAGACTGGAGAGAAGAAAGAAGCTCTTTACTATGAGGGTGGTGAGACACTGGAAGAGGTTGCCTGGAAAGGTTGTGGATGCCCCCTCAATTCCTGGAGATGTTAAAGGCTAGTCTGGATGAGGCATTGAGCAACATGATGTAGTAGGAGGTGTCCCTGCCTATGGCAGGAGGATTGGAACTAAATGATCTTTAAGGTCCCTTCTAACCCAAACCATCCTATAATCTGGGTTTCTGTGAGCCCCACTCTTCTCTCACAAATACTTACCTTGTGTCTGGGGAGCAACAGATGGAACCAGAGGCATCTCCAAGGCAGGAGATGTAGGGCAGTGGAAAACCCACCTCACCTTGCACTAATTGGCCTTCACAGTGACTGACTTTGGTCAGAGAGCAAACAGGCAAGGTGATTACATATTTCTTAGACTTCAGAGACAGGAAAGACATAACAAGGCCTGCAGGCCATATTGATTTGGAGTGAGACTGTGCTAACCTTTGTAGCTCCTCTCCAGCCCAGCTGTCTATTAAGCATACTTTGGGGATGCTATTGTGTTTCCTGACACATCTCAGCACTATTTTGCCCTGACACTCAGTCTAAATTTACTTCTACTGGTTGTTTTCATTGTATTTCACTTGCCTGTAAGACCTGTTTCTCCATCTGAACCCTTCTTGCCCCTCCTGTGAGCCAGACCAGTTTCTATCTGGGATGTGCTGTAAGAAAGCAGTTTGGGTGATCTTGTCTGTGTTTTATCAGTCACTATTTGCTACTGGTTTGCTGGGTTGGTGACTCTGGGGCAGGGAACTGAGCAAGAGGCTGTACTGGTGATTATGGGCACAAGATGCTACAGTGGGCAGGGATGAGTGAAGGTACCTGCAACTGCTCCTACTACAATTCTTTCTTTAATAAATAGTATAGAGGGCAGTTCACTGCCAGTTATTCTGTATTGTGCCTTATGATTAACTGCAAAATACTCTGCTGACCTCTGTACCCCATTTATATCAAGCAAAGCCAACTGCTAAGAGCACTCCTTGATTATAATGGTTCTGAAAATGAGTGTGGGAGGGCAATGTCCCTTAACTGCTAGTTTTTTCTACCACCATGTTTTTCTCATCAAATTCACTGGCTGAAGAGGCTTTATTCAAAGCCTTCCTGGCTTGACAGCTCCCTTCACCATCCTTGAGGGGGGATGTACTCTTCAGTCATCAGCAGCACAATCCTCTTGTGGAGCAGAGCCCACAACACAGCTGAAGACTATAGGAACTGTACTTAGTCCCTGGCTAAAGACATCATAGGTGACGGAGATGTTTATCCTGTTCTTTTCTATGGGTGCATAAATATATATATGCTCTACATACCAATCTGAGATACTCTTTTCCCCAGCTAAAAACTACCCCATTCTGGTCAGACACAAAAGAAGTAGTTCATTCTATCTCTGGAATATAAAAGTGCAGCTTGCCTTCAAGAGCTGCAGTCTCTGGTTTGAATCAGGAGCAGGCTGCTGGTGACCACAGGAGGTTTTGCAGCATAGCAAAGGTTCATCTGCATCCAGTATGTGCTCTGAATTACTGACCCAGCTCTGGCTCTTAGAGGATGGCCTTCTCAGTACCTGAAGAGGGCTACAGAAAGGCTGGGGTAGGACTTTTGAATAGGATCCAGGATGGCAGGACTAGGAGGAATGGATCTAAATTGGAAGAGGGGAGGTTTTGGCTGGAGATAAGAAAGAAGTTCTTTTCTGTGAGGGTGATGAGACACTGGAACAGGTTGCCCAGAGAGGTTGTGGATGCCCCCTGAATCCCTGGAGGTGTTTAAGGCCAGGCTGGATGAGGCACTGAGCAACCTGTTCTAGTGGGGGGTGTCTCTGTCCATGACAGGGGTGTTCGAACTAGATAATCTTCAATGTCCCTTCCAACCCAAATTATTCTATGATTCTATTCTAAACCGAGAGTGTGGTGTCTCCAGAGGAGTCAGGGCTTGGTGCTTCCATCACTCCCTACAGGAAGAAGCTTGAGGAGGCGGCCGGGACAACCTCTGAGTGGGACTAAGTACAGAAAGTGTCTGATGCTACACAGGCAGAGCAGAGGAAAAGTGGCCACTTCCATCTTGTTTTTAGTGAAACTAATTCCAGCCCCCTGGAGAAGTCTCAATCTTTTGTTCACCTTTCCTTTCGTATTTTTTTCTTTTAAATTAAAAGAAATCATGGAGACACCCCCCCACACATGCACAGAGTCAGATTTCAAGCCCTAACAGGAAACATGTAATCTGCTCCAAGATTGAAGTGCCAAATACTTCACTTCAGATTCGGAACCTGACACGGATGTGATTATGAATTAGAGATTGCTTTGTGGGATCAGCAGGGAAGAAAAATGAACATGAAAATAGAAGGGTACAGACTTGTTGAGTTCTTGCAGCCATCTTCAAACAGGCTGGGGAAGCCTGGAGGTCTTTGATCTTAGGGACTGTGCAGATGTAAAGCCAGGAGTACTATAAGAACATATTTTTCACTTCTGCTGAGATCTTGTGATAGGAGAAAGATACCAATTTGGGGTAAAATGTTGCAGAGCAGATGTCTGAACATGAGTCCTCAACACTGAAGGTTAAAGGTGCACTATATAAGTCTGCAGAGAGAAATTCCTCATTGCTGCAGCTTGGTGGGGAAAATTAGCCATCCCTTATCCCAAAGCAGAGGTAGCAGATAAGATAACTCTGTTCTACCATGGGCAGACCTGCTGCTTTTTGAAGAGCAAAGTGAGGGGCTTGCCAGATTACCCCAGATTTGCTCCTGCTGACAGAAGCTGTTAAAAATAAACCTTGTCATACAGCACTCCAGCAGAGTGAAAGGGTTGTACATGGCTTACAAAGCTGGAAGCAAAGAAGCAAAATGGAAAGATAGATGATTAAGGTGCTCTCGCTGATGACAGCTCTGCTCATCTCTCCTGGGTCTGATCTCCATTGGTGGACAGTTGCCTGGCTGCAGGGATGGCTGGAACTTGTATTCTGCCACCAAGCCTGGTTTTCCAGGGCAAGCAGCTCCCACAGATTTCTGGAGCTGCTTCCTACCTGCAGCTGTGTTAAAACGTAACTAACCTGAAAACATAATGTAACTTAACCTAAAATAGACAAGTTCCTGTGTGACCTGGTCTAGGTGTTCCTGCTCTACAGGGGGATTGGACTATGTGATCTCTTGAGGTTCCTTCCAATCCCTGACATTCTGTGATTCTGTGAAAATCTAACAGAACTAAATTTATAAAGTATACAAATACCTTAAAAGTAACCCCTTGAACTTAGCTCCTTTGGTGTTACTGAGTATAGTGGAAAAGCATGCTCAGCTTTATGGTTCATAAAAAAGTGAAGTCACCATAAGCTTGCTGAGGCTAAAGCTGACTTTGGTCTCTAGAGTGACTTCCGTGCTTATCCTGATGTAGGTCTGCCTTGAGGGCTGGATAAACGCCTATGTAAATGGGCCACCAGTGCACATCTGAGAAGCATCACCTTTGCCAGGCCAACTCTGAAGCTTGTAATGTATATTAATGATTTCACAGAATTGTTTGAGTTGGAAAATATCTCTGGATGTTGTATAATTGGAGAATTCATTGAGATGGAAGGGACCTTCAAACGCCATCTACTCAAAATCCTCCCCTGCTTACTAGCAGGGACATCCTGCTCTAGATCAGGTTGCTGAGAGTCTCAGCAAGCCTGCCCTTGAATGTCTCCAGAGATGGGGCCTCCACCACCTCTCTGAGAAACCCTCATGCGAAAGACCTTCTTCCTAATGTCTCATCTAAGCCTGCCCTGCTCTGGTTTCAAACCATTGCCCCTCATCCTGTCTCTGCATTCCCCGACAAACAGTCCCTCCCCAGCTTTCCTGTAGCCCCTTCAGGTACTGGGAGTCTGCTAGAAGGTCTCCACAGAGCCTTCTCTTCTCCAGGATGAGCAGCCCTAGCTCTCTCAGACTGTCTTTGTAGTAGGTCATCTTGTTCAACCTCAGTACCTAAGCAGCATCATCTAAAGCAAGCTGTCCAGTGCCACATACAGATGGCTTTTAAGTATCCCTAAAGGTGGAGACTCTGAAACCTTTTT
Organism: Turnix velox; assembly: GCA_013400935.1. Classification (NCBI taxonomy): domain Eukaryota; kingdom Metazoa; phylum Chordata; class Aves; order Charadriiformes; family Turnicidae; genus Turnix; species Turnix velox. Next base: position 23,172 of record VZTY01028178.1, read on the forward strand.
GGGCAGGCTGTGCTAGTGCTTGGTTTGGGTTGGAAGGGGCCTTAAAGATCATCTAGTTCCAAGCCCCCAGTATGCTTTATTTTCTTCCTTTGATAAACTGGACTCAAACTGAACAGGACATTTAATTCTGTTGTGTGGAAGAAGGACCAGAAGAAATTGTGAAGAAAAGGTCTTCGTTTTTAGTGTGGATTAAGGTCTGGTGAAGGATCACAAGGTCTGAGAGGAGTCTTGAGTAGGGTAGTGCTACACTGGAGGCTTTTGCCACCCTTGTTGTCTACTGTAGGTCTGCTGCTTTACATTAACGAAGATGTGTTTAGGTTGGCAGTGGCCCTTTCTCACTGATCCACTTAGTCTCTGTGCAACAGCTGCCCATCTGCTCAGTGGCATTTTGGGCAGTGGTCAATCACAGAATCACAGAATATCAGGGAATGGAAGGGACCTCAAGAGACCATCTGGTCCAATCCCCCTGCCAGAGCAGGAACACCCAGACCAAGTCATACAGGGAGGCATCCAGATGGGTTTTGAATGTCACCAGAGGAGACTCCACACCCTCTCTGAGCAGCCTGTGCCATTGTTCTGTCACCCTCACTGTGAAAAAGTTTTTTCTCAGATTCCTGTGGAACCTCCTGTGTTTCAGCTTGCACCCATTGCCCCTTGTCCTATCATTGGAGGTCTGTGAGAAGAGCCTGGTTTCATCCTCCTGACACTCATTGTTTACATATTTATAGACATTATTGACATTAATAGACATTATCCCTCAGTTTTCTCTTCTCCAAGCTAAAGAGACCCTGTTCCTACAGCCTTTCCTCAGAAGGGAGATGTTCCAATCCTTTAATTGTCTCTGTGCTGTACCCTCTCAAGCAGTTCCCTGTCCTCCTTCAACAGAGGGCCCCAGAACTGGACACAATAGTGCAGTACCTGTGTGAGCAGGTACCCCCAGGGTACACACTGACCCTTTAAACCCTGACCTATCATAACCTCTGGCATTTTATCTTGTGCCACATCTGTTGTCTGTGCCTTATCTTGCTGGAATTGTGTTCTCTGAGCAGTGCTGTGTACAGGGGGGACGAGCCTGGCTGGGTGTTCCAGCATGAAAGGGTTCTGTCAGAGGAAGGTTTTATCCCAGCTGCAGCAGTGAGGGAGGAGAATCTGCTGCCTCCTTGCTGGCAGAGCAATGATCTTCTGTTCCCCAGCCCTGAAATTTGGCACCCAATCTGGCATAGTCCTGAGTGCTTATTTTGTTATTAGTCCTTTTGGTTACCAGGCTCTCTAAAAGGTCTACTGCTGTATGGATTATATACTGAAGAGAGACTGATCTCTGCAGTCTTCACTGAGCTCTTATAGGAGGAGTTTCTGGGGCTGCTCATATTGGGGAGGTAAGAGTGGATGAGGAGTTGTAAAGAGAAAGATTTAGGGTTGTCAGTGGATGAGAAACTCACCATGATCCAGCAGTGTATGCTTACAGCCCAGAAGCCAGCCCAGTCCTGGGCTTCATCAAGAGAAGTGTGGCCAGCAGGTCAAGGGAGGCGATTTTGCCACTCTGGTGAGACCAGATCCATCATCCCATGCTGGAGTTACTGTGTCCAGTTCTGGAGCCTTCAACATTAGAAGGACATTGAGCTGTTGGAGCAGGTCCAGAATAGGGCCATGGAGATGACCAAAAGGCTGGAGCACCTCCCTTCTGAGGACAGGCTGAAGGAGTTGTGGTTGTTCAGCCTGGAGAACAGAAGGCTCAAGGGGGACCTCATAGTAGCTTCTAAATACCTGAAGGGGGTCTCCAGAAAGGCAGGGGTAGGACTTTTGAATAGGATATGTGATGGCAGGACTAGGAGGAACGGATGCAAATTGGAAGAGGGGAGATGCCCCCTCAATCCCTGGAGGTTTTTAAGGCCTGGCTGGATGAGGCACTGAGCAATCTGGTCTAGTGGGAGGTGTCCCTGCCTATGGCAGGGGGATTGGAACTAGATGATCTTTAAGATCCCTTCGAAACCAAACCTTTCTATGATTCGCAGACCACTTCCCCACCAACTCCAGTCACCATGACATGGGTCAGGAGGTTGTGCTGGCCACGTACAACTGCAACAGTATTCCTTTTTGCTGAAACCAAACCATGAGACATGCAGGAGCACACAGACTCATCTTTGCTGGCAAGCACTCTGTCCCTGGGGCAGAAATAGCCCTGAAGATGCACACAGTATGGACATTTGGACTTCAGCAGCCACTGCTTGCTGGGTGCAACGTGGTATAGTGGGAGATGTCCATGCCCATGGTAGGGGGGTTGGAACTAGATGGTCTTTAAGGTCCCTTACAGCCCAAACTATTCCGTTATTCTGAGTCCATGGATGAGGTGTGAGGGTACATGTTCCTTCAGCATTGCAGTAATGCAGTGTCACTTACTTGAAGTGTCTATATGTTTGGAGTCACTTTAGAAAATAATTTCCAAATGGCTAAGAAGTTATAATATTATTTGTTATTTTGGCTTTCTAAATCCAAATGCATGTGAAAGCAGCAAGTTCTCTTCCTCCAGATTGACTGGCAGTACTCCTGTGGGCTCTGAGAACAAACTGACCACTGATTATAGGACCTGAAAAATTTTAATTTGGAAAAAGCAAAAAACAAACAAACAAAGGGAAGGTTAAAAGTATTGGGATATCTGTATCTGAAAGAGGAAGACTGGGATGAAAAGTTGTGAGATTGTTTCTCTTGGTTACCCAGAAGAGTTTAGTCTGCAGATCTATGAGGAAAGAGTTATAGAAATAACATTTAAATGAAGGATTTGGTCCTCAGCCAGAGAAAGGCACTTGGGTTTTGGCACTGGTGCTTCTCATTTATGTGTGACAGGTGGCATATTGCATCATAGCTGTTCACAGCAGTAGCCCCATGCCTGAGCTGGAGCTGCCTGAAGGAGGGGGAGCCCCAGGTTTCCTGCCAAATGGCTAATATGGCTGTGGGGAATTAGCTTTCCTGATGCACTGGGCTCAGTGTGACGGTAATTTGCCTCCTTGTAATAATAAGGGCAGCCCCCAGAGAAAGATACATCCTTGAATTTGCTCTTTTACAGCAGTTTGACTACCATGAATTTGACATAGGGGATTTCTCTCTCTTGGGACACCTATGCTGGCTGACTTTTGGGGTTTGCCTTCCCTCCTCGTCCTATTGAGATGCTGTCTGTGTGCAGCCCACATCCCCTCCTTCCTGAAGCAATCCTGAGTGATACCAAACAGAGGTGAGCTCTGGGTCAGGTTGACTGTGGGCATGATCCATCCCAGGTTTCGTCTGTGGGTCAGCCTTAGACACAGATTTTACTTGTTGAATTACATGGAGATGGGCTGGGCTATGACCAGTGTTCTCCAGCAGGATCAGCTGTAAGATCATAATCATCTAGGTTGGAAGACACTTTTCAGATATTAGAGTTCAACCTTCAGCCCAACTCTGACAAACCTCAGACCTGTACAGGGACTTGAACCCTTGACTCTCAGATTAGGAGCTTGATGTTCTCCCAACTGAGCTGCATACTCAAGTCTCTTGCTCTTGGGTACCTTCCTAAAGCAGGCTTGAAATCCAGACACACTGGACTGCTTGGTTCATAGACTACAAGACACCACCACTGGAAGAACAGCAGATACCAAAGTAGATCTAGCTGCTGGATGGGTCGGCTCTTCTGGGTTCCCTTTGGCACCACAACTATAAAAAACCACCATTCTCCCTTACCAAAGTTGGGCTTTAAATTGATGAGTGATGTGTGTATTATTGTAGCAAGGCCCTTCCCCTATTATGTTCCTCTATTAATTCACATAAGGGCAGGATGAACCCAGTCAGCTCCAATAATAGACATGTCAGAAGCTGCTGAGGGCTTGCTAAGATAAATGCTTATTGGAATTTTACCATGGCAGGAAGCATCAATACAGATAGTAATTTCCTTTGTGGTAGAGCAGCTTGCTCGATTTCTTCTTATTCAGGTACAGTTTTGTGCCATCCAGGTTCCTTTGTATAAAAGGACCCATGTGAAAATATATTTTTAAAATGTACCAGTGTTACAACGTGCCAAAATTAGTTTGCAGAAGCTGAGCTTTTCAGTCTCAGAAATTATGAGAGGGCTGGAGGAGTTTGGGTTGTTCAGCCTGGAGAAGAGAAGGCTCAGGGGGGACCTCACAGTAGCTTATCAATACCTGAAGTGGGCTACAAAAAGGTGGAGGTAGGACTTTTTTAATAGGCTATAGGATGGCAGGACTAGGAGTAATGGACGCAAATTGAAAGAGGGGAGATTTAGGCTGGAGATAGGAATAGAAGTTCTTTCCTGTGAGGGTGATGAGACACTGGAAGAGGCTGCCCAGAGAGGTTGTGGATGGCCCCTCAATCCCTGGNTTTTTTTTCTTATTTCCAGAAGGAACAAAGTAAATAATTACTGTGATTTTCATAAGGTCTTTTAAGGAAAACAAGAAATGTGTCGCACTTTGGACCTTTGTAACTTGATTATATGTGTGAGAAAGCTGTTGTATTAAAAGTTTCTGCTGTAGTAAGCTTGCAGTGTTTATCCTTCCCTTAGATGCCTCTGGCAAGGGTGATGACTTGTGGGATTTCTTTATATTCTTCCTCGTGTTGCTTGCTTTTTCTTTTTCAAGAGAGACAGAATCTGCTCAGAAATACAAATCCTAATGCCACGGCTCCCTTGGTGCAAAAAAAAGCCAGCCCAGCAGTTGTTATTTTATCAGCTTACATGTTTGGAAAGCAAGTGCACAAAGTTTTGATGGTAATTTGTGATGTTGGAGCAACTGGAAAAGCAGACAAGGAGACAGAGTATCAGCCCGGATGGAAAAAAACCCGCTAAAGATGAAAGAAAACTGATCTCCTTAGACTGGTATGTACTGGTAAGCTCGGCAGAAAGCCAGAGCCAGTATCAAAGTATCACCCTTCAGGACTAAGACCATGAGAGAGATTTTTAGGATAGCTCTATCAGTTGCTACTGGGTTATTTTTAGGCTTCTTCTAACCCTGCCACAGAGAGGCTCAGGAGGCACTTTCGCAGGCACTAGAAGGGGCTGTCACTTTTATTCCCCTTTTTGAAGGACTGCTTTGGGGTTCTTTTGTCAGTCAGGCTGCTTTGGGGGTAACTTCGGTGAACAGGAACAGCCTTGCTACTTGGTAGGAGATTTTACAGGGTTCCAGGGAAATCCTGGAAAATTTTCTCTCCTGGGTTATTTTTGTTGGTTTGGGTTTTTTGGTTTTTTTTAAAATATTTGAGGACAGCTGTGGAAAAGATCCTATTAAACAGATGGGGTGCAGACTCATGTGTGCAACCCCTTCTGGAGGTGCTGTGGAAACGTTTCAATCCATGAAATAAAACGGGATCCATTGAGAATCTGTCTGATATACTCTTAAACTGCTGCTGCTCTCTATTTATTGCATGCTTTCTTTCAGGGTCTGTGGTGTCCCTGATGTATGGGTCCTTCATCTGGCATCTTCATATTTCCATGCTTGTCTTCATAGTGAACCCCAGGGAATTGAGCAGCCATCCATTTGCAGTGATCACAGGATCACAGGATGGTGTCATCCTTCTCCTTTCATCTTTTCCATTCCCCTAGGGTGATCCTTTACTGAGGTGCCCATGGCAACATTTCATAGATTCATAGGGTTGGAAGGGACCTTCAAAGGCCGTCTAGTCCAACCCCCTGCAGTGAGCAGGGACATTCTGCACTAGATCAGGTGGCTCAGAGCTTCAGCACGCCTGACCTTGAATTTCAGTTCCCATGCAGGGCACATTCTCTGGGCTTTCACTAGCATCCCCAGGATCTCCATTGCAATGAGCACAATCAAACTTCATCCCTCTTAGCTTTTTCCTGATCAAGCCCAGCGTGGCTACTGAGGACATTTCTGCACTTAAAATCATAGAATGGTTTGGGTTGGAAAGGACCTTAAAGATCATCTAGATGGCTGCTCAGTTCCCCCTGCCATGGGCAGGGACACCTCCCACTAGATCAGGCTGCTCAACGCCTCATCCAGCCTGGCCTTAAACACCTCCAGAAGGGGGGGCAACCACCACTTGCACCACAGTCCTGCAAACTAATTGGGATTAGTTAGTTTTGCCCTTTGCTCACTTGGCTATGAAGGTTCAGCTGTGTTACCAAAGGCTGACTGAGGAGCCTTACTCACCCTTTGACTGAGGATTCTCTGTGTCTTTCCACACCAGCACACTTTAATCAAGGACTCACTTGCATATAAGAAGTGCCTTTGTTAAGAGGGCAGGCATTTCAGAGATGCCCTTTGCTTAATTCCTGTTATCTGCTTAATTAGACATTTGAGAGTGCCGTTAATTGATTGATGAACAATTAAAAGAGCTCCAGGTTCTCTGCTGACTAAGATGCATTTAGCAGCAAACCCTTCTTGTCTTCCCCGCTGGGAATAAACTCTGCACCTGGTTAGCTGTCACCTTGCCTGTTTTGATATGTAGCTCTGGAAACACACAACACAAATACATTAGAAGTTTCTCTTAAAAAACACAAGTTCATGTTCTGGGCTTGTCACACACTCCCGGGCACCGGAACAAACTGGGAAAAGAAAGCTGGAATGGGAAAAAGTAAAAGCTGCAGAAGGCTTTTTCTTATAGAATCACAGGATGATAAGAGTAGTTTGGGTTGTAAGGGACCTTAAAGATCATCTAGTTCCAATTCCCCTGCCATAGGTAGGGACACCTCCCACTACACCAGGTGGTTCAGTGCCTTGTCCAGCCGGGCCTTAAACACCTCCAGAGAGAGGTATTGAGACTGCAAAGGCAAGATCTTAATGTTATATTTTATAATTAGACTGAGGGTTATGGGGTGTTGTGACAGTCAAGCCAACTATAAATTGCTCTTTGTCAAAACAGAGGAAAAAGAAATATAGAATCATATAATGCACTGAGTTGGAAGGGACCTTCAAAGATCATCTAGTCCAACTGTCCTGCAGTGAACAGGATCATAATTCACAAAAATTGTAGTCTGCTTGTGGAGATTTTTGGAGTTTGGAACAGCTTACATCTGTGACCTATATTTAATTATTATGATTTACTTAGAAAAAAAACCCAAAAAATAATATAAAGTAAGCAAGTCCCTGTAGCACATGCCACAACTGTTCACATAGACTCTCCAAAGTGTGAGCATAACCAGCGAACACTACCAAAGTCACCAGAAGGTCTGGTCCAAGGGCTGTAAGCAATTTCAACCCATACTTTTAGGGTTTGGGCTGCTGCTGGCCATCAGTAAAAGGCCGTGTTCAGGCTATCCATGACCAACAGTTTCACCCTGATTTCTTTTGCTGGATCTATTGGAATAATCCTTTTTGTTTTAATTTTTTGAATCTTTGGGGGATTTGGCAATTCAGAGACATTTAGCGAATTAAGAGGCAGCCTTTAAAGGGGTTGTCTCAGAGAGGAGCTTATCTGTAAAGCCTGGTCTGGGTCCTGTGATGGCCACGTGTGTGGGCAGGTTGTGTCTGGTTGCTCCAGGAGGTGCAAGTACCTTGGGCAAAACAAGAAAAAACAGCATCAATTAAAAGTAAGATTAGATAACAGAGAGAGCAGCTGCTCTGAAGTGTGATCTTCATGACAGCTCTGAGGGTATTTATTCCTTCCTACTCCCACACAGCTTTGTAGTAGAGCCTGTTGCTATGGAGCGAACCCAGTTGAAAGGGTTTTCTGGAGAAACCAGTGGGCTTCTTGCCCTGCTTGAGGAGTCTCCTTACATCTTTGGGCCCATGTCTGACGAGGAATGGCCTGTAGCTGCCCTATCCTGGACTGGACTTGACTGATGCCTGATGGGTGACATCTGCCAGGCTCTTGCTTGAGCCTGGAGAGATGTCCTCTTCTCCAGGATTGCACTGGGTCCTCAGCTGGAAGTGGTCAGGAGGAGCCCATCACTTCTCTGGACCTTATTTTCACACAGCACCTTTGTAGTGCATCTTATTGCCAAGGAGAACATGTTTTTATATAGTGGGTGGAAAACATGGTGTTTGTAGTCCTCAGGGGGCTCAGATTTGCAAAAGATTTTGCTGTAATGACTTGAGGCCCAAGGAGAAGACTTTTTGTATGCTGATTGCTGGGGTGCTGTGATAAGGAGGGGAGCAGTGACAAGGGTGGAGATGGCTCATAAGAAGCCTTGGGCAAATACACCACAAATGCTCAGGGAAGGGATGAGTCAAGGAATGCTTGATCCAGTAAAGAGGACACTGCAGAGCATGAAGAGATAATGGAGATGTGAAGGGTGTGGAGGAGCAAATTTGTGAGCTGTGTGCTATGGTGAGCAAATCACAGTGTTTGCTTGAGTGAGATACTGTGGGACAGAACAACCTGATCTAGTGGGGAGTGTACCTGCCCATGGCAGGGGAGCTGGAACTAGATGATCTTTAAGGTCCTTTCCAACCCAAACTATTCTATGAATCTATGACTTGCAATGTCCTACCCACACAGTGCCACACAGAAGTGCCTAGGTTGGAAGGCACCTTTAAGATCATTGTGTCCAGCCATCAGCCAGTGCATCCCCAGGTTGCGGCCAGGGAAGTGAGAGACAAGATCCTTGATACCAGAGGGGGAAAGTCTGAGTCTGTGGTTCTTGGTGACAGTGTGACATGCCTGGATGCCTTGCCTGCGGCCTCACCATAGGCAGAAGTTTATGTGGACTGTATAGCAGATTTTTGGAAGGGCAGGAAACATTGGATCAGCCTGACCCCATTCCTGCTTGACCACCTCCCCATAGGATTGTCAAACAGAATCACGGAGTGCATTGAGTTGGAAGGGACCTTCAAAGGCCATCTAGTCCAACCTCCTGCAGTGAACAGGGATGTCTTGCGCTAGAATATGCTCCCCCTCTTTCTCCCTCAGGTGGCTAGGTTTCCAGTTTTCCTCATTATTTCTCCTTGCCTGTGCCAGTTCATTTCTTATAATTGGAAATACGGCTATGGCATTTGCTCTTCGTTGTACAACTGTGAGTCAGGAGCACAGGCTCCTTGGATAGTTTTGGATGGCTTCACAGTGAGTCCCTGTTCTCATTTACAGTACATGAAGATCTGCTCCATGTTATCATAGAATCATAGGGTTGGAAGGGACCTTCAAAGGCTATCTAGCCCATGCCCCTGCAGTGCACAGGGATGTCTTGCACTAGAACATGCTCTCCCTCCTTCTCCCCCAGGTGGCTAGCTTTCCAGTTTTTTTTACAGGCAGGCCTAAGGGATCTTTTTTTGCTAGAAATAAAAATGTTTTTAGGAGACAAGGATGTGCTGTCAGACAGACCAGGGGACAAGGCCATGTTGGTTCCACGCCAGCAACTCAGTAGGTGAAGAGCAGCAGACAGATCTGGAGGCATTGGGCTGGGTTCAGGAAAAAGGGACAGGCTGCTTCTCCTGAGCACTGCCTGTTTTCATCACCGTATTTGATACAAAAATAGCATTTGCAGAGTTTTCTACAGAGCCTTGCTTCTCTAGGATTCAGACTGCCCTAGCACACCCCTGGCTCCCTTCCACAGAAGATTAGATGCCCTTCCGTCTCCAACAGCAATGTGAGACTGAGTGAGCTATTTGTTCTCTTTTTTTGTCTTTTTTTTTTTTTCTTCTTTCCAGCAGTGGAAACAGTCAGCTACTGTTTGTGGTACTGCCTTTATCTCCAGTTCTGTGCAGCCACTCTCTGCTTTCCCACTATGAGATGCACATGAATCATACAATGGTTTGGGTTGGAAGGGACCTTTTTAAAGGTCATCTAGCTCCAACCCCCTGCTATGGGCAGGCACACCTCCCACTACACCAAGGTTGCTCAATGCCTCATCCAGTTTGGCCTTAAACACCTCCAGTGATTGAGGGGGCATTCACATCCTCTCTGGGCAACCTCTTCCAGTGTCTTACCACTCAAACAGGAAATAACTTCTTTCTTATCTCCAGCCTAAATCTCCCCTCTTCCAATTTACATCCATTATTCCTAGTCCTGCCATCACATATCCTATTCAAAAGTCCTACCCCTGCCTCTCTGTAGCCCCCTTCAGGTATTGAGAAGCTACTCTGAGGTCCCCCCTGAGCTTTCTCTTCTCCAGGCTGAACAACCCCAACTTCTTCAGCCTGTCCTCAGAAGAGAGGTTTTCCAACCCTCACATTCATGGCCCTCCTCTGGACCTGCCCCAACAGCTCAATGTCCTTCTTATGTTGTTCGAGTGTCTCACCTCCCTCAGGGTAAGGAACTTCTTCCTACTGTCTTATCTAACCCTGCCCTGCTCTAGTTTCAAACCTTGTCCCTTGTCCTGTGGCTCCATATCCTGGCAAACAACCCCTCTCCAGCTTTCATGTAGCCCCTTCAGGTCCTTAGAGGCCAACTGTGAGGTCTCCCTGGAGCCTTCTCCTCTCCATGCTGCCCAACTCTCTCAGCCTGTCCTCATATTGTGAGTGCTCTGGTCCTCGCCCTTAAGACCCTCTCCAACAGATCCATGTCCTTCTTGTACTGGGAGCTCTGAATCTGGGCACAGTAATCCCAGGTGGGGTCTCATGAGAGCAGAGTAGAGGGGCAGAATCACTTCTTGACCTGCTGATCCAGTGGAGTGGATTGAAGGGAACTTGGTTAACACATTAAGCAACATTAGAATGCATTTTAATGAATTTCCTTTTTCTGTCAGGTGTGTTTGAAGGAAATGTGTTTGTGCTTTTAAGGAGAAAATGAATACACATGCCACACTAGGAAAAAACTCTCTCATATCACACTATACTTGTTAAAGAGAGGAAAATTATGGTCTGCTCAGTTACTCGTCACAGGTTGTGATATTTTAATCTGAGTTTGTCTCTGTTCAAGGTAAAAGGAGTCATTATATTTACAGGTGTTAATTGAAAAGCTGAACAGAAGATAAGCAAATTAAACTTCTGTCCTTCCACCTTGTTGGGCTCCTGGGAGCTCATCAGCACAGATTCCCCTGAAAGCCATTTAGAAATAGAAATGTTGTTAATGTTTAATTCCTACCACTGAAGGAACAGTGAACAGTGCAAGGACCAATGTTGAAGGAACCCGAGTTCTTCTTCAGAAGGAGATTTCCCCCCTAAGTTTTGTGGAGTTTTGCAGACTGGGTGCTTGGTGAGATACAGAGTGAGCAAACATAATGGTGGCTGACAGCAGTTTGCTCCCCATATAAGATCATTTTGTTTTATAAAATGAATAATGAATTTTGATCTTGTATCACCTTTCTCTGTCAGTAGATGATCTTCTATGCCCTTCTACCAAGATGAGAAGTGTCACAGTAGATATCACTTTGATCTAATTGCATGGTGCCCCTTTGTAACATTGTGGAAAGCTCAGTTGTTGGCTTAATTCAGACTCAATTTGTGATGCAAAATGCAGCAGTGACAGTACTAACAGAGTCAACAAGGCTGATTTTGAAACAGAGTTTTATTTATTTGGCTTTATAAAGTGGCTTATGTGAAAGAAAGGAACATTTTTACAAAGCAGTTGTCATAGACTAAATACCAGATTCCCCAAACATCTGTTCCAGAAACCCTGTTAAATTCTCTTTCCATTCCACAGGGAAAGCCTGAGAAAAAATAACCAAGCAGACCTTTCAGCATGAGCTAAAGGAAATTAATTACAGACTAAGGAGAGGAAGGGAGTTGAGGTTCCCAGGAACCAATCCTCTTGTTTTTGCTGTGGTGAATGTTAACTGGAAAATTCCAGCTGCCACAAGTAGAAGTGGACAGAAAACTAGTCTCTGAAACACATGCATCTTCCAGAAGAAATTTGTTTAGTTGACCTGTATGTAGATGGGAAATGTTTTGTTTATTAAGCAGACACCCTCCCTCACCCTTGTTCCAAGTAAAGCCGAGGTTCCCAGTAGAGCATCCATGTGGATATTTGTGGAGCAGTTCTGAGAAGGTGTTTGTGAAGCTACTGCCAGAGCTTATTTGCCTGCATCTCTGGTTTATATAGACATAGAATCATCGAATGGGTTGAGTTGGAAGAGAACTTCCAAGGCCATCTAGTCCAAAACCCTGCAGTGAGCAGGGACATCCTGCACTAGATCAGGCTGCTCAGAGCCACAGCAAGCTTGGCCTTGGATGACTCCAGGGATGGGGCCTCCACCACCTCTCTGGGCAACCTGTTTCAGTGTCTCACCACTCTCATGGTGAAGAACTTCTTCCTGATGTCTCATCTAACCCTGCCCTGCTCCAGTTTAAAACCATCACCTCTCATACCTCCCCAGCTTCGTTGTAAGCTCCCTGTGCTGTATGCTTTCTGTTTAGCCATGCAGCTGAATTTTCCCTCCTTGGTCAGCCTTTTCACAGTTGTACTTGCTCTTTCATTCCTTTATTTCCTCACAATATGAGCTACAAAACCAACTTTTATTTGAAGGCAAATGAACATGAAGGGAGCTTTCAGAAAGGCTGGGGTAGGACTTTTTAATAGGATACACGATAGAAGGACTAGGAATAATGGATTTAAATTGGAAAATGGGAGATTTGAGCTGGGGATAAGAAAGAAGTTCTTTACTGTGAGGGTGGTGAGACACTTAAACAGGTTGCCCAGAGAGGCTGTATATGCCTCCTCCCTGAAGATGTTGAAGGCCAGGCTGGATGAGGAACTGAGCAACCTGGTGTAGTGGGAGGTGTTGCTGCCCATGGCAGGGGGGTTGGAGTTAGATGATCTTTAAGGTCCCTTCCAACCCAAACTGTTCTATGAATCTATGAACACTGCACACCGAGCACATGCCAGATGATGGAGCCCAGGCAACTGCTCTTGGAAAATGGTACATCTCAATTTGCTGAAATCTCTCCTTTTTTTTCAACTGCTGTATCTTAGAGTATTTTTGGAACTTAATAAACAGCATTAGCTTGGCAAACTTGCCCAGATATTCCCTTTGTCCAGCTTGCAGCTTTTAATCATAGTCTGTTTTCACATTAATAAAAAAGCAAGTTGTGTTAAGTAATTTCATAGATGTTAGCCCCAGGGTTCTCGCTGCTGGGAGTTTTGTGGTACAGAGCTGTTCTCCCAGTCCTAAAGCTGTGTGTAATTGCATGGTGTACAGTTCAGCTCACCCCATGCACTTTAGGTAATTGAAAGAATTTACTTAATTTTATCCACTTTTAAAATACAGCTTTAAATGAGAAATAAAACTCATTAACACAGTGGAGGATTCCCTCCAACCCTAATAAACTCTGTTTATGTTTTATCGCTATCCAGCAGGGTTTATTTTATTATGAGGCAATGAATATGGCTGAGCAACCAGCCATTTGTTAGTGTAATAAAGGACAGACTGTGGGTCTGACTGACCAAATAAAGTTAGAAAAACAAACAAACAGGCCTTCTTATCTTCCTGGAGATCTTTGGTAGGTGTCAAGACATGCCCCCCTTACTTGGAAAGAAGGCATGGATGCCCTCTCCCTGGAGGTGTTTTAAGGCCAGGCTGGATAAGGCATTGAGCAGCCTGGTCTAGTGGGAGGTGTCCCTGCCTATGGCAGGGGGGTTGGAACTGGATGATCTTTAAGGTCCCTTCCAACCATTCTATGATTCTATGGATGTAGGCCTCCCAGAGCAGCCTAAGTATGCAGGAGGGACTGGTTCCAGCTGTTGCTACTGGGCTTTAAAGCTTCTGAGGTTATGGCTTTGACCTGGTAGGTTAGCTGCTGCTTTCTAAACATTGTTGGCTTTGTCTTCATGTCCAGTGCTTGTCTCCATAAGTATTTATAGTATTAAGTATTTATAAGACTTTCTGGAATTGAGGGTTTTTTTCAACACCCATGCTGCGGGATCTCCTTGTGATCTGTGGTCTAACCAGAAGTACGGCTGGGCATGATCCTGGGCTCAGGATTAGGTAAATAAAACTTTCATTGATATTATTCGGAATCAGTTAATGCCCTCCATTTCCCCTGCCAAAAGACATTACAGTCCAAGGGCCACAAAGATGATCAAAGGGTTGGAGCAACTGCCCTATGAAGACAGGCTGAAGGAGTTGGGGTTGTTCAGCCTGGAGAAGAGAAGGCTCAGAGGGGACCTCATAGTCACTTATCAGTACCTGAGGGGGTCCTACAGAAAGGCAGGGGAAGGAATTTTTAACATAATATCGGATGGGAGGACTAGAAACAATGGATATAAATTGGAGTGGGATAGATTTAGACTAGACATAAGANCTTGGTCTAGTGGGAGGTGTCCCTGCCTATGGCAGGGGGGTTGGAACTCGATGATCTTTAAGGTCCCTTCCAACCCAAACTATTCTATGATTCTATAATCACATAAGGTAAAGAAACTTGACCATTTGAAGTGAAGGGTCCAGTGTCAATGCCCATTCAGTTCAATCACCACTAGAACATGAAAGCACCTTCAGTACAGTGGGGAGAACTGTCAATGTGACAATAAATCCTGGTCTTCAAATACTCTCTCTGCTTTTGAATCATCTTTGGAAAGCAGCCAGCATTCAGTGTTGTCACCTGAGGGATCACACAGACATTCTCAGGTAATATCACACGATGCTCTCTCTATATCTTCAGTGTCTGATGAGGTGAGTGTCTGACTTCGCCCACAATGGTTTCTGTGGTTGGGTAGGAATGGTGTTTGTCACACAGGCTGCCTGCGAGTCACAATCTGCAATGCCAGCAGAACCAATTCTTGTAACAAGCTTTATCTTTAAATCTGGCCCTGCTGTTCCTTGTGCTCAGGTGCTGCCATGAATTATTGCCTTTTCCACTTCTCTCCCCACATCTGAGCAAGGCTGGTGGCCACTGAGTTGCTGTGGGCCCTCATAGCATCACAGAATATCAGGGATTGGAAGGAACTTCAATAGATCATCTAGTCCAATCCCCCTGCCAGACCAGGAACATCTAGACTAGATCACACGGGAACTCATCCAGACAGGTCTTGAATGGCTCCAGAGAAGGAGACTCCACAGCTTCTCTGGACAGCCTGTGCTACTGTTATCTCACCCTCAGTGTGAAAAAGTTCTTTCTCAGATTTCTGTGGAACCTCCTGTGTTCCAGCTTGCACTCACTGCCCCTTGTCCTATCATTGGAGGTCTATGAGAAGAGCCTGGCTCCATCCTCCTGACACTCACCCCTTCCGTATTTATAGAAGTGAATGAGTCCACATCCCTTCTCCAAGCTAAATAGACCCAGCTCCCTCAACCTTTCCTCAGTAGGGAGATGCTCGAGTCCCTTCATCATCTTTGTATCTCTGCACTGTACCCTCTTAAGCCTTTCCTCCCACCTTAGGATGGGAGATGGGGGATATGCTGCTTACCCTTGCCCAGATGGCATGATTTGGACAAAGGGATATTGTAGAACTGTATTTCTTTGAGTATGGTGATATCCCTTCCCCACTGATTGCAGATGTCACCAAGCAATGACACTGAGCACCAGCTATGCTCAGAGTGATCCCAATCACCACTAACTGGTTTTCAAGTTTCACATAAATCTCTTTCCTCAGGTGGGAAAATCTTGCCCTCATGCCAAAGAAGTGGGTGGGGTAATGTCTCAATGATGCATGTTTGCTTTTTTTTGCTTATTTAAACAATTTAATTAAGATCCCAATTAAAATACTTCTGAGTGTTCACCTGCAGTGGCAAGGGGTGCCATTTCTGCTGATTTGGGTGAACAATGCACAATTTCTTTTCCTTTAACAGTAGGCAAATAGAAAGAGTGGTTGATTACAGTCTGGAAATTTTTCCCCAATAAATTAATTTCCTTCCTTTAATTAACTCTTGCTGGGTACTGTGACATTTGGAGGGAGGCTGGTCCAACTGTATATATGTGTGGTCAATGGAGATTGTTGTCCATGCAGGGTGACCAGTTTGCTTTTTAGAGGCAAAGGAGCAATCTTAGCAATGGGTACTGCAATAAGATGAAGAATAACATTTTTCTTGTTTATTCATTGAGGTATATGAGTATTATTCCAGGTTTTTAAAGCCTGCATAAATAAATGGAATGTACCTGAGTCTGAACTCAGGTACAGAGATCTGGGGTTCATGGGAAGGGTTCCCTGCATCAGACTTTCTCTAATGTAAAAAAAAATAAGTTGTTTCTGCAGATTAATGTGCATGGGACAAGGTGTTAGAGGTCAGGCTCAGGTTATGGGACCATATGTCTCCTGATGTATTTGTGCAGGAAGGAGTGAACACTGCCATGGGCTTTTCTTGTATTTCTCCAGCTTTTCTGCTAGGCGGATGGAGGTGTCTGTTGTGCTTCTGAGGCCTCCTTGTGTCACAGACACACACAGAGAAAATGTTTGCATTTTTAAATTTACACACTTGTCATTGCTCTTTGGTAGTTTGCTTTTAGTTCTTTAGGCAGGGAGCCTCCACAAAGGTTCCTTGATGTAGCAGGAGGTCCTTGCCAGGATGAGGGGAATGGAAGTGAATTTACTCTTAACACACACTGGAAAAATCATGCTAATGCAAGGGTAATGAATGGAGAGTCTTTCTGCCATTCTGAGCTGGGATTTCCAAAGTGGATGAAGGTGTTGCGCTGTGTGCTTTGTGATGCTGGGTCCTTTCAGTGCTTCTGAAGACCCAGGCAGCAGTCTCCACACCCTGTACTAATTATGAAATATTTGGAGCACATTTCAGTCCTGTCCTTTACTTTGACTTCCTTGTCTCTTTATCCTCTCCCCCATCCTCTCATTCCTCATCTGCACTTACTTAACCTGCTGATTTATTCAGTGTCATTCATGGCCCTCTAGAATTGGTGGAATTGTCATCTAGTCACCATGTCATCTAGTTCCAATCCCCCTGCCATGGGCGGAGATACCTCCCAGTAGACCAGGTTGCTCAATGCCTCATCCAGCCTGGCCTTAAACACATCCAGTGGGATTGAGTGGGCATCACAACCTCTCTGGGCAACCTCTTCCAGTGTCTCACCACCCTCACTGTAAAGAACTTCTTTCTTCTCTCCAGCCTAAATCTCCCCTCTTCCATTTGCATCCATTCCTCCTAGCCCTGCCATTCTGTACCCTATTCAAAAGTCCTACCCCAGCCTTTCTGTAGCCCCCGTCAGGTATTATTGTTATTATCCCTTCAGGATATCTATGAAAAGAGCTTCTTAAGCCTTTTTCCAGAAGGAAGGAGTACTGGTAAGAGTTTCGATGAACACTTTACTTTTGTGGCTTACCTTATTTGAAATATTTGTAAAAAGGCAAGTATTTCATGGCAGGAGAAGTGGCTGTGGTCACCCCAGTGGCAAGTCCTGGGGCCCCAGAATGTGTGTACAGGGAACTATCTGGCTGAAGAAGGGGCTCAGGTTGGTCTCATCCAGGGCACATCCCAAGCAATGATGTTGTAGAGACAGCTCAAATGCCAGAAGAGAGGAAAGAAGTGTGCTTGGTGCACCCATCAACGTACTTATTTTGTAGAACTGATGTGAGATAACTTGATTTTCTGACTAGGGACAAGGAAATTGGTACAAGGGAGCTAGAGGTGACCTCCACGGAGGCTTATGAGCAGAGACCAACCTCTGCCTTCATAATTCTTCAGTTCAATCTGCCATCTTTGTGGTTTCACAGAGCTTTTGTTTAAGAAACTCGGGAGGGTGCAAATGTTTGTGTAGCAAAGTATAGCGAGCTTTTAAAAATTACTTGCAGAGAAAATCCCTTATATATCAGGAGCAGCAAACCCCACAAGGATGATCAGGGTTTTTATGATTGCTGCTGCTTATTTGGGTCAATGAAGAATGTCTGCTTTTATTCAGAGAAACTCTGACTGGGGCATAAAAAAAAACATTGCAAGGGCCGTTAAGGGATTTTAAAGTTCCTTATGATATATGAGAAACGCCCAGGAGGCTCTGAGAACTTTTTTAATTATTCCAAAGTTGTTTTATATTGTGCTCCATCTTTATGTGGAACACCAGAACTGTCAGTACTTCAAGTTCTAATTAAGTCGAAGGCAGTTACTGGGCTCAGCAGACGGAAATGGTACTTTACAGGTGGTCACATTAATGATCCATTGGCCCCCTTCTGGTCATAAAAATGTAGGATTTTTTTTCCCCCATTATCCTCAGATGTAAAATATGCACTCAGCTCTTTGTGAGCCTTTAAATCAAGCTACAGAAGGCGCTGAAAGCAAACCCATAGCTTTATAACAGATTAGAAGTATGGAGAGAATAAAACCAGGAAACAAAGCATGGCTAAAATAAGCCAGTCCTCCAGCACTGAAGAGCTAAATCAGTTTAACATACTGTCAGGCTTGAATGTAATACAAAGCATAGCATCTGCTTTGTGAGTTGTGGAGCCTCCTGTGTGCTGTATGGCCATGATGGTCTGTGTGACAGCCACAGGTAGGTCTGTATAAGGTGCCATGAGAGCCTGGTAAACCCAGGAGGTCAGAAAACATCCTCCACTTGTCATTACCTCAGTTGTTCAGCTTTTGCATTGTGTCAGCAGTAAAACAGTAAGAGTGTTACGTGCCCAGGAGAGCAGGACTTGTCCTGCTGCTTCTGTGGCTTGTCATGGTCCCCAGGGAAGCACATGGCACTGAGCCACAGGTTCCCCATCTTAGATGTTGCCATCATGAGCACATTCTCCTGGTAGGGACTGCAACAAGGTGCTCAAAAGGGCTTAGGGCAGGAGCTCTAAGTGCATTTATTGTTAGTTTAATTAGATCATAATCTCATAATCATCTATGTTGGAAGGGACCTTTCAGATCATCAAGTCCAACCATCAGCCCAACTCTGACAAAGCCTCATACCTGGACAGGGACATGAACCCTTGACCCTCAGATTAGGAGTCTGATGTGCTCCCCAGCTGAGCTACACAGCCAGAGAGATGCAAGTGAGTGTAGGAGTTGTTAGAGACTCTGAAAGTCAGCCAGGGATTGGGACCTCTGCTGCACCTTGAGGCTGGGAGTCTTGTGGTTCATCCTGCTCCTTTGCATCCACTCCGTAAGTGGTAGAGGGCTTTGGTTTGTGCAGCTGACAACTTAATGCCTTTTGCAATGCATAGAGTTGCATTAGGTTCAAAGATAAATTGCATTTTTGAGGAAATAGGTAGGAAAGATGAAGTACAAGCAGTGGGCATGTGGGGACTGTATCTCTGTGAGGCTGAAGAGTGAACATCAATGGGAGGAAGGGGAAATTACTGAGGCAGTGTGAACTAAATATGATTTAGCAACAGCATCAATAAAAAGATCCCAAATCTATTGAAAAGCATGGGGTTTGTCCTGAGGCTGAGTGAGAAAATGCAATCCTCTTTTCTTATTACATCATTATTTTCTTGGTAGCTATGTCCTGACATGTATTTAATGAGTCAGGCGTGTTATTTTGCATGAACTGTGAGGGCACCATTGGGTTGGTCACTTACCCCAGAGGAACTTCAGTCCATGGTGGCTCAGGATGATTTCCTTCTGGACTTGCCTTCTGTCACAAATGGCTGTCATTTCTGCTTGTATTGAGAGGTCAAAGACTTTGCTACTTTGGAGTAGCCACTGAAATAATGTTGACTACAGTCCAGTGTGTGAGCAGTGTGAGACTCCAGCAGCAGGGACAGGCCACAGACATTTGCAGCTGGATTGCTGTCAAGCTGTGATCAGTCCCTGGTGGCCGAGATGGCAGAAGGTTGGCCTCTCAAAGTAATAATTTTGCCTTCTTGTCCTCCATCCAGTAATAACTTCTACACTCAAGAGTCTCTCAAACAAACCTGAAAGGCATCTTGAATTTACTCTGCAGAGCCTGTTGCAGGCAGTAGGCCTGTCCTTGTCTTGAGGTGTTTTGGCAGAGACTTCCCTTCAAATGCAGTGGCACTACCTAGAAGGCTCTGAGCCCCTGGGGCAGTACACAGGTATTTCAGGCAGCTTTTAGAAAGGGAGAGGGAAGGCAGGAGGAGAAAACACTTCACAATTGTTTGATGTGCTGATCAAAAGATAAACCAGAATCAAATTAAACCCCAAGGGTTTGTACAACCTTGCTTATGTTTTATGCAAACTCTCCGGTACCAGAGGAAATAAAACACCCTTCTCTTTCAAGGCAGATGAGGTGCAAATGGTGAACAATTTTCCCCTTTTCATTCCACTACTTACAAATTGTTGTTTCACAATTTCTCCTTACCAGTACCAGTTCATTTCTGATCATGTGAAATATGGCTATGGCATTCGGTCTTCATTGTACCACTTTGAGTCACATGAAGGTCTGCGCCATGTTATTGTAGAATCATAGGGTTGGAAGAGATCTTCAAAGGCCATCTAGTCCAACCCCCTGCAGAGAACAGGGCTGTCTTGCACTAGAACATGGTATCCCAAGTAACTAGGTTTCTTCACAATTTCTACTTACCTGTACCAGTTCATTTCTGATCTTTGGAAATACGGCTATGGCATTTGCTCTTCGTTGTACAACTGTGAGTCAGGAGCACAGGCTCCTTGGATAGTTTCAGCTGGCTTCACAGTGAGTCTCTGTTCTTATTTATAGCACATGAAGGTCTGCTCCATGTTACCATAGAATCATAGGGTGGGAAGGGACCTTCAAAGGCTATCTAGTCCACCCGCCTGCAGTGAACAGGGATGTCTTGCATAAGAGCGTGCTCTCCCTCCTTCTCCCCCAGTTGGTTAGCTTTCCAGTTTTCTTACAGGCAGGCCATAGGGATCTCTTTTTTTGCTAGAAATAAAAATGTTTTTAGGAGACAAGGATGTGGTGTTAGACAGATCAGGGGACAGGGTTGTGTTGGTTCCACGCTAGCAACTTGGTAGGTGAAGAGGAGCAGATGGATCTGAAGGACTGGGCTGCGTTTAGGTAAAAGGGACAGACTTCTCCTGAGCACTGCCTGTTTCCAAAAACAACATTTGAAGAGTTTTCTGCAGAGTTTTCTACAGAGTTTGCTTCCGTGACAGGAACATCAGGTTGCTCAGAACCTCAGCAAGCCTGGCCTTGAATATCTCCAGGGATGGTGCCTGCACCACCTCTCTGGGCAACCTGTGCCAGTGTCTGACCATTTTCATGGTGAAAACCTCCCTTATGGTATCCCTTATCCTGGGGATAAAGTGATGAGAGAGCTTTTCAGTGTCTCTCACTAATGCATGGTGTATGCTCGGAATTAGGACATTCCATTTAAATGAAAGAACAGTCTTACATGCATGTATGTGTTTTTATATATATCTGTTCTTTTGTTTTGAAATATATTCAACACTCCTGTTACCTTCTCTCTCCCTCCCTGTAGTGAACAGAATTTGGTCAAGATCCAGGCAGGGAATTCCCCATCTCATTGCAGCACCTGAGTTTCACTGTGGTTTCCCCTCAGTGTAAGAGGTGATCGTGCAAGAGAGATGATGTCCAGTGTCCAGTGTCCGTGCTAGATTGTGTAGCTCAGCTGGGAGAACTTCAGATTCCTAAACTGAGAATCAAGGGTCCAAGGCTTGTCAGAGTTGGACTGGTGGTTGGACTAGATGATCTGAAAGGTCATCAAACTAGATGATTATGGTTATGAATGAGCTACGACAAATCCTTCCTTTTCCTACCCTTGGACTTCACAGCCTGCAGGGCATGTGTGTTTGATTGGCATGAGGCTGGATATCCACTTTGTGGATACTACAGCAGAGATGGCAGATTTTCCTCATCACTTCTCTTGTGCTGGCTGGAAAAATTAAGTAGTTTGTCTCTTGGCTTCTCATCAAAAGGTCAAAAGTGCTCAGTGGGACAACATGGAGACATTCATTTTGTTCCCTGAAATAAAAGAGGAATTCAGGGAGCTGACTGTCAGAGGCAGAGACAAAAATCTCAAATATAACCAGGTATTTTTTTCGCAAATTAAACACCTCCCAAATGTTCTAGGTCACCTGAAATCACACAGGGAAGCACGTAAGAAATGGTTCATCTCAGGTACGAACAAGCCCCAAAAATATCTTAAAACAAACTCTGACAGTGCTTCAGGCAAACATGAGACCTCGTGTAAAGCAAGAGAGTATCGTTGTTCCAGCCCAGAGAACAGCACAGCCCTCCACTGCTCTCTGCTATATAGAAGCATTTCTGGGAGCAGGAGATCATAGAATAGAATCATAGACTGTGTTGGGTTGGAAGGGGCCTTCAAAGGCCATCAAGTCCAACCCCTTGCAGTGAGCACAGACATCCTGCACTTGATCAGGTTGCTCAGAGCCTCAGCAAGCCTGGCCTTGAATGTCTTCAGGGATGGCATGTCTGGGCAACCTGTTGCAGTGTCTCACCATCCTCATGGTGAAGAACTTCTTAGTGTCTAGTTTAAACCTGTGCTGCTCTAGCTTAAATTTGTCCTCAGGCAATAGGACACAGGGCAATGAGTGCAAGCTGGAACACAGGAGGTTCCACAGAAATATAAGAGAAAACTTCTTCACAGAAGAAGGGTGACAGAACAGTGACACAGGCTGCCCAGAGATGGTGTGGGGTCTCTTTTTCTGGGGACATTCACACCTCACCTGGATGCTTTCCTTTGTGACCTGATATGGGTGTTCCTGCTCCAGCAGTGGGGTGGGATTAGTTGATCTCTTGAGGTCCCTTCCAATCCCTGACATTCTGTGATTCAGTGATTGCCCTATGTCCTATCACTTCATGTCCCAGAAATGTCCTGAGCTGTGCAACTGATCTGTCAGCAAGGGACTTTTTGTTTTCTTCTGATCCAGCAGTTTTTGAGCAAACTGGGCTCCTCAAAAAATCAGGAGTCAGCTGGCAGGAATTAATATGTGAGCAAAGGTTCTTGTTTGGCCTCAGGTGGATTAAAATCATCAGTTAGATCTGCACAAAGACAGGAATGGTTTAAAGTGGTAGCAACCACTCTCCTTTGCAGGCTAGGATTAATGGCCTGAGAGCGAGAAGCTTCGTCTCTCATCTCCATTCCCATGTTTGTTCCAGCAGTGTGTGTTGCAGCAGCAGGGACTATTGAAGCGGGCAAACCAGAGCTGGCTGCTCTCTGCTTGTGTCTTGCTTGTTCTTTGGTGATGTGTTTAACTGTGGGAGTGAAACCAAGGTGCACTCTGGCTGGTGCTAGGAGAGACATACTGAATTTACAGGATGTCTTCTGTCTCAAGAATTAGAATTCCACTGACTCTATTCCTCTCATGTTACCAAATAGTCAGAATCAGTATTTTCCGTGGACAAAGGACAGTATCAGCCAGACACAGGTTTTAAATTTCTGCTTCTTTATCTTATCCTGAAGTAGCATGAGTTTTATGAAAGTGGCTTTTGCTGTAATTCCTGTGATGGTTTTACTTTCCTGGCTGTAGTCCTGCCCTTTTCCTGTGTTTTGGCCAATGACAGATTGGAAAAGCCAATCGTGGCTGAATCCATCAGCTAGCAGTAAAGCAAGTACAAAGATGGGGTTCTGAGGCATTGGCTCATTTTTCATGATACCATGTTTATCTCTTCATTTACTGCAGCCAGGATGTACTGTGCTTGAGAAGACAACACATAGAGCAAGCATAGAGGTACTTCTCCAGAAGAAGCACCTCTGACAGCCCAGTGGTGTTGATACATCCCAACACTTCTGTATTAGATTTGTAGAATCATAGAAAAGTTTGGGTTGGATGGGACCTTAAAGATCATCCACGGGCAGGCACACTTCCTACTAGAGCAGGTTGTTCAGTGCCTCATCCAGCCTGGCCTTAAACACCTCCAGGTACTGAAGGGGCATCCACAACCTCTCTGGGCAACCTCTTCCAGTGTCTCACCACCCTCACAGGAAAGAATTTCTTCCTTATCTCCAGTCTGAATCTCCCCTCTTCCCATTTACGTCTGTTACTCCTAGTCCTGCCATCAGATATCCTATTCAAAAGTCCTACCCCTGCCATTCTATAGCCCCTGTCAAGTAATGAGAAGCTACTATGAGGTCCTCCCTGAGCCTTCTCTTCTCACAGAATGTGTTGGCTTGGAAGGGGTCTTCAATGAGCATCTAATCCAACCCACTGCAGTGAGCAGGGACATCCTGCCCTAGGTCAGGTTGCTCAGTGTCTCAGCAAGCCTG
>VZTY01028178.1:56448-75878 GCA_013400935.1 Turnix velox
TTGGAGAGGGTCCAGAGAAGGGCCACGAAGATGATCAAAGGGTTGGAGCAACTGCCCTATGAGGACAGGCTGAAGGAGTTGGGGCTGTTCAGCCTGGAGAAGAGAAGGCTCAGAGGGGACCTCATAGTCACTTATCAGTACCTGAGGGGGTCCTACAGAAAGGCAGGGGAAGGAATTTTTAACATAATATCGGATGGGAGGACTAGAAACAATGGATATAAATTGGAGAAGGGTAGATTTAGACTAGACATAAGAAAGAAATTCTTGACAGTGAGGGTGGTGAAATACTGGAACAGGTTGCCCAGGGAGGTTGTGGATGCCCCATCTCTGGAGGTGTTCAAGACTAGGCTGGACAGGGCACTGGGCAGCCTGGTCTAGTGGGAGGTGTCCCTGCCTATGGCAGGGGGGTTGGAACTCAATGATCTTTAAGGTCCCTTCCAACCCAAACTATTCTATGATTCTATGATTCTAAATGTCAGTGTCAGGAATGCTCTACAGGAAGACCAGGAGAATTTCTATTGCAGCAAAACAGTGTGTAAAAGCAAGTGTCAGGGCACAGTGCCTTCTCTTCCAGCAGGGATAGCCACCAAGTTTTGGATGATTTGCAGGTGACTCTGTGGCTTTGCTGCAGGGCAGGTCAGGGAATCAACACTTGGGTGTCTCTGCCTGGGGTGGAGGAGTTGGAACTAGATGATCTTGAAGATACATTCCAGCCTAAACTATTCAATGATTGTGTGAAACTGGCAATGGCTGAAAAACACAAAGCAAATGAGTTTAAAAGGCTGAGCTCTGGAGCTAGTCTTGCATTGGTGTTAGTCAGGCCCTGGGGGAAAATATCAGGGACCAGTGGGAGATATAAACATCAAATACTGCTTAATTTACTACCACAGAGCTTCATCATGTGGGAGCAGAACCAAAAGCAAAACAGTGGCTGCACTGCTGAGAAGGAGGAGGGTTATAAGCTCTTCTCACAATCTTACTTTCATCTGTTAGGGTAAAGAAAAAGTACAGCCTGGCTGAAAGCTGCTCCTTCATGGCACAAGAAACAAGTAGTGATTGCAAACAGGAGTGACAGACAGACCGGAATGGTGTTTTCTAGATCTGAACAGAGCTGGTGAGCAGCATCTGTGAGGGCTTGAGCAATAGTGATGCTATTTCCCAGCCCAGGCTACAAAAGGTGGATTTTCAATGGCTAAATCCTGAAACAGTTATGGCCTCAGGGTGTAGTATCTTTCTGATGGCCTGCTAGCAGAATCAATTTTTACTTAAATGGCATCTGATGTTTCCAAGGAAATATGTTATTATGGCTCCTACATGTGTGGTAGTGAGGATCAAAATAAACATAGTATAAGGCATGGCTAAAACTGTGTAGGCTTATATTTAATACCCTGTTCCTCAGGGAAGTGGTGTTTTCACTCTTCTTGCTTGTTGTCAGAAGCACTGCGGACTGCTCTTGCTTCCCATTCCCTGCATCTGCTCCTCTTCCTCCTCACAGAAAATTTGATATTTTCATGTGAATTGCTGGGCTTGTTTCTGCTGGGTTTTCCAGACACTCCTCTGGAAGTGGTGGAAGGGGACTACTGCTCAAAGATTTGGTCAGCTGTCCTGACCATGTCTCCTCCTTCCAACTTCTTGTGTCCCCTTAACCTCCTCACTGTCAAGACAGCGTGAGGAGCAGAAAAGAGATCAGCAACAGCCACAAACACTGGTGTGCTATCAAAAGTATTTCTCATCCCAAATCCAAAACATAGCATTGTACTGACTGCTAATAAAAATCCCAGCTGAAACCATGACACAGGTTCTTGAATTCCTTTGTTGAACTATCACATTTCAGGCTGGAGAAAGAAAACAAACCCAAGATTTAGAGAGTCCCCACCTTTTGGCAGGCAGAAGCATGAAATCAGAATACTCCTAGGACTTGTGAAGAAAGCTTATCTTTGCCAGTATCTTTAATTACAGAGTCTAAAGGGTCAGGGCTAGGAATGGATTGACCATTTGTCACAGAGTCTATGAAGCCCACGTAGGAGGAACTGTTGGTTCAGGCCCATGGTGTCTATAAAGCATCTTACTTTCAAAATGCTTTACTTATGAAAAGCAACATTTTGTTCAGGCCACTGACATTGGAGCAAATTGCTGTGTAGTGTTTGTGAATAAAGTATTTGAGCAAAAGGCTTTGCTTGTGTTTAGATGAACTTCTCTCTGCTATTCAGAAAAGGGCTGATGGATAAGAAAGGTCTTCCCAGTTTGGCTAAGCTGCTGTTAAACACCAGTAGGTTCCAAGAGTTAAAAGTACTAGGGGTCCAGTCCCTCTGCCTTTGAAGTCAGTGAGATTTTACCATCCATTACTGGAAGCAGCTTCATACCTCAGGACGGCAACAACCTGAAGTTGCAAGTGCTTTGCATCATGTTGAAACAGAGCCAGGTTTCTAAGAGCAGTTCCTCTGCAGGGAGATCTTGATCTCTGCTCCCCTTATAAGCTGCTGCCTCGTTGGGCAGTAGTTCAGTGTCCCAGCTGGTTTAAGGCAGCCACTGATCAAGGTGCAGGTTTTACTTGTGCACCCTAATAAATACCTTATTAAGGGCAATGCAGAACTCCGTAAAGAGAGGTAGGAGCTGCTTGTCACTGGAAGGTCGTTCTGGGCTAGAAGCAGTGATGTTTCCTCCAGGTGATTGCCACATGCTGTGGGGGAAGTGGGAACTATGAGGAAATGAAAGATTTTGGCTCACAGGATCTGTTGGAGCTCAGACTGTAGCTGCTGTGCTGCTGCTCCACCATTGCTTGCTTACTCAGCACTTATGTGGGGAAGCAGAGGGTTAGAGTGGAGGGAAAGGGGTGGAAGAAGAAGAAGGAGATGGAGTTGGAGAGATAAACTGTGCCAGGGACAGGGGAGGGTCCAGAAGAAGTGAGAGACAGACTGCTGGTCAGCCAGGCAGTCTTTTCCTCCCTGCAGTGATGCAGTTTGTTTGGCAGCTGATGAGCTGAGGGTGTGCAAGGATGTGCAGAATCAGTGATGACAGGAGACCAGCAACTGACCTTTTTTGAAATCATAGAATCATAGAGTAGTTCAGGTTGGAAGGGATCTTAAAGATCACCTAGTTCCAACCTCCCTGACATAGGCAGGGACACCTCCCACTAGATCAGGCTGCTCAGTGCCTTGTCCAGCCTGGCCTTAAACACCTCCAGAGAGGGGGCATCCACAACCTCTCTGGGCAACCTCTTCCAGTGTTTCACTACCCTCAACGTAAGAATTTCTTTCTTATATCTAGCTTGAACATACCCTCTTCCAATTTACATCCATTATTGCTCGTCCTTCCATCACACATCCTATTAAAAAGTCCTGCACCTGCCTTTCTGTAGGCCCCCTTCAGGTATTGATAGGCTACTCTGAGGTCCCCCTGAGCCTTCCCTTCACCAAGCTTGAGCAACCCCAACTCCTTCAGCCTGTCTTCCTAAGGCAGTTGCTCCAGCCCTTTGATCATCTTCGTGGCCCTCCTCTGGACCTGCTCCAACAGCTTAATGTCCTTCTTATGTTGAGGACTCCAGAACTGGACAGTACTCCAGATGGGGAGTGATGTAACAGAGAAACCTTGTGGCTGAATTTCAGAGACAGGGGCTAATGGATGAGTGGACGGCAGGATTTACTAATGAGTTAAGAGCCAAGGGAGGGAAGGCAATCTGGAGTGCCAAGGAAGCAAAGCATCCTTAGAGATGAGGGAGTAGGGAGGTGTATCTGTTGCTGTCTTCCTGCTCGAGCAGTGCCAAGTGATGGACATTGCAAATCTCCTTCAGCAGGAATGGGAGGAACATACTCTGCTGATGAAGGAATGAGGATGCAATTAAAGGTGCACATCTTGTTGCACCCTCTTATTTCGAATGCTGGAGAGGTATGCTCTTCTGTCACTCTCACATCCTGATGAATGTGTTGCCCTGATTCCCAGATGAGGTGCAGATAGCTTGCTTACTACCCCAGTGCCTGACACCCCAGCTGAGGAGATGAACAGGGCTTAACATCTTGGGAAATGGAGGATGAAAAATCCACTGAGACCATATGGTCTCAGTGAATATATAGTAAGTAAGTATTGTTCAATCAAGTCTATTTATTGCTGTTTGCCCAGCCTGTTTATAAGCATCCCCAAGTGACAACAGCAGTTCCCATGAGATTTCCAGCTGGATTTCCTCCAGTCCAGGTTTGCTGAGGCTCACGATGACTGGCATTCAAGTCTCTGAGCACATATGGTAGGAGAGGAGTAGACCCTCAGCAGTGCCAAGGGGAAGCTGGGGAACTGCAAACCCAAGGGAATTGCAGGGTGTTTACTTCCATGGGTGCTCAGAGCAGTGTTATACTCTCCACTTTCCTCCCAAAGGCTGGAGGATGTGAGGGCATCCTGCATACAGGTATGATTGCTCCGAGGACATAGTAATCTTCTCTGGGAGCCTTTGCTTCTCTGTGACTACTTGGGTTTATGGCAGTAGCTCAGAAACATGCCAGGAGATGGGCAGGTACAGGGGAAAGAATGCTGTAAGGCATGTTGGTCCTGGGGGTAGTCAATGCCATTTACTTACTGGTCATACTGGTGTTCATTTTTTCCTGACATCTTGCAAAAAGAGAAGGACATTGAGCTGTTGGAGTCAGTCTAGAGGAGGGTCACGAAGAAGAGGAGACGGCTGGAGCACCTCCCTTGTGAAGACAGGCTGAAGGAGTTGGGATTGTTTAGCCTGGAGAGAAGGCTCTGAGGGAACCTCAGAGTAGCTTCTCAGTACCTCAAGGGGGACACAGAAAGGCTGGGGTAAGGAGTTTTTAATGGGGTGCAGGATGGCAGGACTAGGACAGGTGCAAATTGGAAGAGGGAAGATTCAGGCTGGATATAAGCACTGTGAGGATGGTGAGACACTGCCCAGAGAGGTTGTGAATGCCTCCTTCCTCCCTGGAGGTGTTTAAGGCCAGGCTGGATGAGGCATTGAGCAACCTGTTCTAGTGGCAGGGGGGATGCAACTAGATGATCTTTAAGATCCCTTCCAACCCAAACTATTCTATAATGCCATGATTCCAAAGTGCTTTTGAATTATTTTAATGGTTCATACTAGTAGTGGCCAGAGTGGTGAGCATGTGGAGGTGGTGTATCACATTGAGTACTGAGAATATTTCCCACTGTTTTAACTGGATCTGGGAGTGGAAAAAAAACAACTCTAAGGCTGTTTTCTGAATCCTGAGGATGATGCCTTCTCTCTTGATAGAGCAAGAAAGACCAATTTGGTTACAGTGTTACTGTGCTGTGATGCAAAAATAATGGGATTATTGAAGAGCAAAAGCCTTTGGGTGAGAGGAGACAACAGAGGGATCAAACAGAGAGCAGGGATAGGGAGGTGATTGTCCCACTCTACTCGGCTCTTGTGAGGCCCCATCTGGAGTACTGTATCCAGGTGTGGAGCCCTCAGTACAAAAAAGACATAGAGATTTTAGAAAGGGTCCAGAGGAGGGCCACGAAGATGATCAGGGGGCTGGAGCACCTCCCCTATGAGGACAGGCTGAGGGAGTTAGGCTTGTTCAGCCTGGAGAAGAGAAGGCTGCGGGGTGACCTCATTGCAGCCTTTCAATACCTGAAGGGAACCTACACCCAGGAAGGGAGTAAACTCTTTGAAAGGGCTGACAATAGCAGGACTAGGGGTAATGGATCCAAGTTGAAGGAGGGAAGATTTAGGTTGGATGTTAGGGGGAAGTTCTTTACTAGGAGAGTGGTTAGGTCCTGGAACAGGCTGCCGAGGGAGGTTGTGGATGCTCCGTCCTTGGAGATGTTCAAAGCCAGGTTGGACGGGGCCCTGGGCAACCTGATCTAGTAAATGTGTTTGTTTGGTGGCCCTGCTAGGCAGGGGGGTTGGAACTACATGATCCTTGAGGTCCCTTCCAACCCGGGTCATTCTGTGATTCTCCCTTTGTCTGGAATCCTGCCTTTAGACCTAGCTGAGTACCTGGGACCTGATGTATGAGATGCACTTTGAAGCACGACAGATTTTCCCAGGTGGGAGCAACATACCCACTCAGATACACAGCGTCAGAACTCAATTCAGACTTTAAAAGCCGCATCCTTTACTTTTAAGGTGAATGCAGAATACTGAACGTTAAATGGAGGGGAACTGAGGGAAAGACAAAAATGGTGTGCAGTTTTACTGAAACTGTGCCACTCCTTAGAAGCACAGAAATGAAAAAGACCCAATAACCAAAATGTCAGGAAAGGACTCAGCTAAAAGCCCCCTCTTGTGTGCTAGGTTTCAGTGGATCCTGGGTGAATGATGTTCCCATCCCTCCAAACCAGCCCATCCCTTGAAACCAGCCTACCCATCCTTTGGAGGGGGTCAGGACATGCCTAGAACCCCAGAACAGCCACCCTGGGTGTTGGCTACAGTCTGGGAAGGGGAAATGCCCCACCAGGAGGTTTACAAGTGGGCAGTGAGGGTGGGAGAGAGGGTCACAGCCCAC
The DNA here is from genome assembly GCA_013400935.1 of Turnix velox. Lineage (NCBI taxonomy): Eukaryota > Metazoa > Chordata > Aves > Charadriiformes > Turnicidae > Turnix > Turnix velox. Next base: position 62,925 of record VZTY01028178.1, read on the forward strand.
AACAGCTCCTAATTCCTTACTGCTTTTGGGATTCACATTTCACTGCCCTGGAGAAGGAGGAGCTGCCAGGAGGATGGAGCCAGGCTCTTTTCAGTGACCTCCAGTGATAGGAAAAGGGGCAATGGGTGCAAGCTGGAACACAGGAGGTTCCACAGAAATAGAAGAAAAACTTTTTTCACAGTGAGCGTGTCAGAACACTGGAATGGGCTGCTGAGAGAGGTTGTGGAGTCTCCTTCTCTGAAGACATTCAAAATCTGCCTGGTTGCATTCTCGTGTGACCTGATCAGTGTCTTCCTGCTCTGGTAGGGGAGTTTGACTAGATGATCTCTTGAGGTCCCTTCCAGTCCCTGATATTCTGTGATTCTGTGACCTTTTTCAAGTTATAAATCCCTGAAACTGCAGAAATTTTCCTTCTTTATGCATTTAGCTGAGTGCTTAATGAGTGACAGTTTCTCTCAGATATTCCCTAATTGCAAGTGTACTCTGTGGAGACCGCTTAGAGCATCGTTATCATCTCTGGCTCTGTGAACATGTTATGTCAGGTTAATAATGGTTGCAGTGGGAAGGCCTGATCCAGCCCCCTGCAGCCAAGACTTCAGTAACATTCCTGTAAGTGATTGGAGGTACATGAGTAATCTTTCTGAGTTCATTTGCCTCTTAATTTTTAACTACCACCCTGAGAAGCAGAGCTAAGTGGTTTATCTGGAGAATTCTGGTTTGTGGTGTTCACTTCCTCCCTGCAGCATGAGTGCTGTGGTTGCCTTAATTTGTAGTAAAGAGAAGTGCTTTCAGTCTAAAAGGAGAATCTATCCTTTATGGTTTTCACAAATCATGGCAGTCAAGGTGGTGGTGGTGTATCCAAGCTTTCTGAGGAGGAGCTCATTAGTGCTGGGGTGGGGAGCTCCAAGGAAGGCACGGATGGATTTTTCCATATACCTATATCAAGGTCCATGAATATGGGGTTCGAAGCACAGTAGTGGCATCTGCGTCTCGAAAATTTAATTTCCTGGATAAACTAATCTGTGTCTAGAGACTGCCCTATCTTGCTAGTGAGTGCTTCTGGGTGCTTCAGCCATAACTGGTTGGAAAGAAGCAAATGTATTCTTCTCATTTTCTTACTGATGTCACAGAATCAAGGAAAGACAGAGATTAGAACAGACCTCAAGAGATCATCCAGTCCAATCCTCTTACAGGAGCAGGAGCACCTAGACCAGGTCATTCAGGAAGGCATCCAGCCATGGTTTGTATGTCTGCAGACATACAAAGAAGGAGACTCCACACCCTCTCTGGGCAGCCTGTGCCACTGTTCTATCACCCTCTCTGTGAATAAGATTTTTCTTCTATTTCTGTGGAACCTTCTGTGTTTCAGCTTGCACCCATTGCACTGAGTCCTATCATTGGAGGTCACTGAGAACAGCCTAGCTCCATCCTCTTGACAGTCAACCTTTACATATTTATATTTATATGATGCTGTCAACAGCATCTGTTACTCTTGAGTGGTAGAAAATGTTGAGAAAGGCTCTATTTAGTGTTGTCTGGGATAAAATATCCTGTTGAGGTATTTCTTCTGTCCCTTGCCCTTCTTCATGCCTCCTCCTCAGTGGTCTCATCAGTGCCTGTGCTCATGTTGGAATGTGAGCCCTAATGGCAGAGGGCATGATGTGGAGAGAGGGAGCAGGTGGGTGGATATAGGGCTTGGGGGCAAGTCCAGCAGAAAGGAATTTCTTATAATGTCTGGAAAGGCAAGGGTAGGACTTTTAAATAGGATATGTGTTGGAAGGACTATTAATAATGTATGTAAGTTGAAAGATGGTAGATTCAGGCTAGATAGAAGAAAGAAATTCTTTATGGTTAAGGTAGTGAAACACTGGAAGAGGTTGCCCAGAGAGGTTGTGGATGCCCCCTCTCTGGAGGTTTTTAAGGCCAGGCTGGATGAGTCATTGAGCAACCTGTTGTAGTGGGAGGTGTCCCTGCCCATGGCAGGGGGATTGGAACTAAATGATCTTTAAGGTCTCTTCCAACCCAAACTTTTCTATGATTCTATGAAAATGGTATTCCAGGGAAAGTTCTATGGGAACCTAACAGCTCTGTCCCATGAAATGTAAACCCATCTTCAGCAGTCGATGAACATACAGCATTTGCCCCTTAATGCACTGCAGCTAACACCATGGATAGCAATACTAATGAGCATATCCAATTTAATTTTCACTTTTAATTGTTGTGGACAACTGTAACTTCAAATTCTTATGACTTGCATACTTTAAAGCCCAATCCTGAATTGATGGTTTTGGTGCTATTAATCACAGAGAGAGACATGCACAGAAGCTGGGCATCAAAGAGCACCCAGAAGTGTGTTTTGTTTCTTTGATGAGGACTGCCACAGTCTTGGAAGCAAGAGGGGAATTGAAGGGGGAGAGGAAAAAAAAATTAAATGGTTTTAAAAAACAATCCTTGCTTTAAAATTTGGGGACTAATTCCTTGCAGCTAAGCTGCAAACCTCTATGCAAAAAGGGTTTTCCAGTGGAAACACTGACTATAGCTATGCAGTCCATGAATAATGATGCTCTAATTATGCCTTCTGATTTATCAAGACCTGGTTTAGTGTGTCGCTCATGAGCTTTTGCTGGTTGCTGGTTTGAAGAGCAAGGTTTTTATTCTCCATTGTGGTTTGCTTCCTTTTGTACATGCTGTGTTGGCACATACTCTTTGAAAAGCTTTTTCTCTGAAGGGAGCCGGGCAGACAGCTATGATTAAGTATGAAATGATTGGGTGAGCTGTTTGTCAAAGTTATAAATAGGATACCACACAAACCCAGCACTAATCTCACTGAAAGACAGATACTGGCAACATTTCTTAGTCATCTGTTCCTGACGCTCAGGGAAGAACAGCTACACTTCCATTAAATTTTCAAACACAAGTTGCCTAAAATAAATCTTTCTGGTAAAATTTTGGGCATCGGCACTCTGAGCCCTGCGGAAATCTAGAAGGGCATTGGGGTGTTTAATGCTCATCCCAGTTTAAACATGGTCCTCTCATTCATTCCTCTACATGGACATGAAAAGTGATGGTATAACACTTGTGGAAATAGGAATCTTTTCATGAAAATGTTGTGGTAAGACCAGAACAGGGACCTCATCTCCTCATACCCCTGGATCAATTTTAAGAGTAGAAAGGGAGCTCTTTGTAGATATTTGTTGCATCTTTGGGTTTCTAGAATCACAGAATATTNAGCTAAAGAGACCCACCTCCCTCAGCCTTTCATCGTAAGGGTGATGCTCCAATCCCTTCATCGTCTTTGTGTCTCTGTGCTGGACTCTCTAAAGCAGTTCCCTGTCCTTCTTGAACTGAGGACCCCAGCACTGGACACAATACTCCAGATGTGGTCTCACCAGGGCAGAGTAGAGGGGGAGGAGAACCTCTCTTCACCTACTGACTATGCCAGGTTTTCACCTATGTGCTTCGGCAGCTGCAGGTGAAAGGCAGAAGCAGCTTTAATTCTTTCTGCTGCACATCTCCCACACACAGTGACCAAAGCTTTCTGCAGACTCCATCTTAGATGCTGGTACTTGCCCATCCAAAATCTGCATCAGCTTTGTCAAATTGTAAGTCTGCAATTCCATCTTCCCACAAAATGACCATGAATTTGCTGTTTCTTTTTGTGGCAGCTCGAATTGTAGGAAAGGGCTCCCCAGTTGTTGAGCTCTTTAGCTGCCCGCCAAAGCCTGAGACTAAGCAAAAGCAAAAGCTGCAGAAGAATCAAGCATTTCTGGAGCTGACATAAGTTTCAAGTTCCAAATTAAAAGCCTACAGCTACCAGAACTTGCCCCTTCAGTCCTGCACCTTCCCACATCCCTGGCAACTCATCCAGCATAGATTTTTAGAGGAGGTAGAAGCACTCCTAATTTATGGCAAAAGCATCTTAAATTTTTTCGAAGATCTTAAAAAATTATGATCTTGAATTTGTGGGGTTCAGACAATTTATTAAATGCATAATTTTATTTTTAATTTTCAAAGGCATTATATGCATATTTTTAATTTTCAGAGGTACATGCATACGGAAGTTAAGATTAATGAGTATCATTAAACCTAATTTCTTAAATTGTTAGGGATAGACGTATTGTTTTTGTGAGCTCTCAGAAGCAGACTCAGATCCAAGAACTTTGTTTAATAACTATTTGAAGACAAAGGCTTTTTGCAAACTCCAGAGGCAGTTTAACTCTTACCAGCAGACAGAATGGTTGGGGGGTTTTAGCTTGTTTATTTTCCCTTGTGAGAGTTTTGTCATGAGATTATAAGATCCTTCTTGGATACACAAGTCCTCCTGAAGAATGGGAACGAGCTGCCTCCACACCTCCTGATGCTACCAACAGGGTCTATAGCTCTGCTCAGCAGGAGGAGACAGTGTGAGGTTCTCACTTGGGTGAACCTGCAACCAGAAGTGTGGGTGGGCACCCCACTTGTGTGTCGTACCAAACCTCCTCACTCAACATCCTCAGACGGTGGCTGAGGGGTAAGAAATAAGGGGTGTCTTGCAAGAGTCTGGTGTTAAGCATGTGTCTGAAACACAAGGAGATGATCATCTTTACACTGCTTGAGCATCATTGTTGAGGTTAGAAGGAAGCATTCTCTAAATGATGCCTTCTCCATGGAAGTGTTTTTAAACCAGAGCAGGGCAAGTTTAGATTGGACATTAGAAAGAAGTTCTTCACCCTGAGGATGGTGAGACACTGGCACAGGTTGACCAGAGAGGTGATCAACCTTGGAGACATCCTTAGCCTGGCTTGCTGAGGCTCTGAGCAGCCTGACCTAGTGCAGGATGTCCCTGCTCACTGTAGGAGGCTTGTCTAGATGGCCTTTAAAAGTCTCTTCCAACCCAATACTCTATGATTTGATGACAGATAAACCCAGGTTTGTTCTTTGCAATTAAATGGTTGGCTCTGGCTATGAGCACTTCCTCTTCTCAAGCAAAACCCTCACTCAAGCTTGTTAGTATTACCATTTTCTTTGCAGTGCTCCAACAAGGGGACTGGAGGACCTTTGAGTTTGACCAAACCCTTCCTCATGTTTATGTGAATTACTTCCTCAAAGCTTTTTTTTTTTTTTTTAAATGAAGAATAAACCACAAGCCATCACCTCTTAACCTCTTAGTGGGAGCTGTATCTTGAATCTTCAGTTTCCTACTGAGATTCCTTTTTTAGTCTGACCCTTCTGGCAAAAAGCTGCCAGGACATGGGAAAGGGCTGACAGTTTCTCCAGGAGATGTTTTTGTGCAAAAAAATTGAAGAAGATTCTGCTTAATGAATTGCTTTACCTCTTGTGTGATAACATATTAATGTCATCACAAAGCCTCCAATGAAGCTCCATCTGATGAGTGATAGGTTTCCAGTTTGATCTTATTTTAGATAGCATCAAACTATAAAGGATAAAAAGACCCTTTGTTCCAAGAAGGGAAAAAAAAAAAGTAAAACACCAAACCATCTGGTGAGAAGCTGGTGTGCACAAGACAGATCTGAAAGAGGTTGATACTGGTGGATTATGGCACACAACTTCATCCCCACAAGTGTTGTGTGAAGAGACAAGACAATTCATCCCTTGTCTAAGATTCTTTTAAACTGTTTTCAGTTTTTCAGGGAAAGAGAGTGAATGCAACAGTTAACTCCATGGTCCTTGCAACTGGTCATTCTGAACTGAAGGCTTCTTTCAAGCCTGATTTATTTGGAAAGTGCAGATTTGTAGGCCATGTCCTAGCTCCTTCCCTGGAGATCTCAGAAGCTCCCCAACTGTGTGTCCAGTGCCCAGAAGAGTGCCTGGAGAGCATTGGGTTTTGGGTTTGTCCAGTCAGTTCTGCTAGGTAGGAGGTCCCTCATTGCTTGTGGTACATGTGGATTTGTCCTTCATTCCTCCCTTTAACTGGAAATTATATTTTCTACTGCAAATTATAAAGGAATTCCTGCTTTGTACTTAAACACAGGTTTGGATCATTGCACCCTGTGCTTAAGCCTCTGGAATTTGCACAGCTTGGCACTGGGGGGGGAGAGCCAGGCCCGTGTAGTGCAGAGGAGGTCCAGGTCCATAGTGAGAAACTGGGGAGCAGAGTGATGGGAGGAGTGTTCTGATGCAGTGACTTTTACCGTCATAGAATCATAGAATGGTTTGGGGTGGAAGGGACCTTAAAGATCATCAAGTTGCAACCCCCTGCCACTGGACCAGATTGCTCAGTGGCTCATCCAGCATGGCCTTAAACCCCTCCAAGGATTGAGGGGGCATCCACAACCTCTCTGGACAACCTCTTCCAGTGTTTCACCACCCTCACAGTAAAGAATTTCTTTCTTCTCTCCAGCCTAAATCTCCCCTCTTCCAATTTACATCCATTACTCCTAGTCCTGCCATCCAGGACCCTATTAAAAAGTCCTACCCCAGCCTTTCTGTAGTCCCCTTCAGGTATTGAGAAGCTACTCTGAGGTTCCCCTGTGCCTTCTCTTCTCCAGGCTGAACAAACCCAACTCCTTCAGCCTGTCATCATAAGGGAGGTACTTCAGCCCTCTCATCATCTTCGTGGCCTCCTCTGGACCCACTCCAACAGCTCAAAACAAATCTTATACACATCCCCTCTTTGTGAAACATCTCTATCTCCCTTTTATACCTGCAGATAATCTCCTGCCAGATGAACCCCAGAGATGTTACAGTGCAGCTCCAGCAACGTTAGCAAACAAATGAGACTGTAAATACCAAGCAGAGCAGCAAAAATGTGGACTAGTGTGCATTTATTTTGGAATCCAAAAAAATAAGGTTAAAAAGCAATAGTGAGTTTTCCCAGGGTGGGTTGGGCTAAAAAGCAAAGAAAGTCAAGCATTTTTATATTGCCATAGGACTGTTTAGTGTGCACTGAGTCTGAATTACAGAGACAGATGATAAAAATTTTGCTCCCCACTGAGGTAAACTGCTGTGGTGCTGAGAAGCAGAGAAATGCCTGCAGAAAGCCAAGATAAATGTTGGTTCCAAAGGGCTGGAAACTGGTCTGAGCTCAAGCATTAGACATTCAATATTCCATTCACAATGTTATTTAAAATTAAGCCACTTTGGTTTTCTGTCTTTTTCCCCCTCTGTCTCTGCCTGTGCTGTTCCTTGGTGCCTGCTTGGAGAAATGCTGGCAGAGGGATGTGTTGGATTGAAGCCATCCTTCTGGGATGTTCCCTCTGCTTTGGCCAGGGTGGGAGCATGCAGGGCTTTTGTCTGATCATGTAATTTTTTAATTAGTACTCCTCACAGTTCTGTTGCTCCTTGCCATTGCTCAGGGAGCTCAGGTGCAGGCTCTTCCTCTCTCCCCTCCTCCATCTTCCTCCTGTTCTTCCCTGGAGGCCATCCCCACTTTTTTTTCCCCTCTTCCTTTGTTTTCTACAGCTTGTTCCAGTCAGTTCACTCTGCTTTTATCATGGTTTAACAGTACAGGGGACTTATAGAGGGTTGTTCATGGCCTAGGGGGAACCCACAGGCCCTGATGGGTGATGGCAGATGGAGAGTGGGTGCTGTCAAGTGCAAGGGCTTACAGGGCTTCATCTGCATTTATCAGCAGCTGGGCTGGTGGAGATAAAAGCAGTCTTTGGGAGATTTTGGGATCCATTTCTTTGTTTATAGGCCTTCCAGAGTGGCTGGGTGGTGCTTAACCTGGCTGTCAGGAGGTCATGCAGGGCAGGGAGTAAGGATGGCTACAGCAACAAAATAGTTATCAACAAAAATTCAGTCTTCCTCAGAAATTACATGGCAACAAAAATTACATAGAAGAGGCTGGAAAAGAAAGTTTTCAATTTGCCATGACAGGGAATAAAGCTGTGTCTTGTCAAAACTGCTGTAGCTCTGCTTGTTGGTCAAATGTCAGCTACCCTCACCATTGCTTTGTGGTACAAATGCAGCCCTACAGATGGGAGTTACTCTCCTTCAAAAGCTGGTGGCCAACAGTTCCCATCACACAAGTAGGAAGGCTGCTTTGCTGCTTCAAATGACACAATAACCTGCTTTCCAAGGGCAGGCTCACCCCAGTGCCCTGCAGAGGTTGTTCCAGAGCTGTCTGTGTGTGGGGACCCCAGGGCTTGCATAATGCAAACTCATCCTCAATGGCTTCTGCCTAAAATACATCCACTCCAGAGCATGCCTGTCAGAATTGCTCTGAATCAGGCTGCTAATGGCACTGACATTCACAAGGGTAGGACAGATGCTTAGTTTCACAGACACTTTACCCAAAGGCACCTGTTTGCCAAGGACTTTACTCTGGAAAGAGCAAAGGACTTTGATCATAGAATGGTTTGGGTTGGAAGGAACCTCAAAGATCATCTAGTTCCAACCCCTCTGCCATGCGCAAGGACACCTCTCACTAGACCCCAGGTTGCTCAGTGCCTCATCTAGCCTGGCCTTGAACCCTTCCAGGGAGGGTGCATCCATAACCTCTCTGGGCAGCCTGTTCCAGTGTTTCACCACCCTCACCATAAAGAATTTCTTTCTTATATCTAGTCTGAATCTCCCCTCTTCCAATTTACATCCATTATTCCTGGAGTTCTTGTTTTCCAGTTCCCTGGACATTCAACTGTGTGTTTTCCTCTCATTTTAGGAGAGCACCTGCGAATCTGCCCACAGGGCTATACCTGCTGCACCAGCGAGATGGAGGAGAACTTTGCAAACAAAAGCCGAAGTGAATTTGAAGCCATGGTGAAAGAAGCTGGTCGATCTGTGCAGGCAACTCTAACAGCACAGTACAGGAGCTTTGACAGTAAGTAGACCTTCTAAGTTCAGTTATTCAGGATCAGGTCGCTGCTTAATTTCCCAAGCACTGTTTGAGCCGGAGATTCATGTATCAACACACCTTCCTCTGCATCCTGCTCAATATTTTGCAGGAGATGCTAATCTTCAATTGGCATTTTTCTCCTGGCAGTGGTTTTTTTGCAGTTTGAGAAGCCCATTTTGGTGAAGCTGTTGCAGGAGGCTAGTGGGCACTTGTGCCAGCAAATTGGGTACTTTGGCATCTGAGGCAGTGATGCAAAACTTGGCAGGATGCTTTGAGCTGTAAGGTGAAGAGTATGGTAAAGGTGGCTGAATGGTCCTTGGTAAATGGGAAACATTTAAGGAGGCATGGTTTTTTCTTGTACTTTCTGTATCACCTTGGAAAATGCAACTCACCAGTGGTGTATCCTGCAGCAGAGACACCAGGAGAAGCATTCTAGACACTAGAACAGGTTGCCCAGAGAGGTGGTGGATGCCCCATCCCTGGAGACATTGAAGGCCAGGCTTGCTGAGGCTCTGAGCAACCTGATCTATTGCAGGATGTCCCTGACCACTGCAGGGGGTTGGATTAGATGGCCTTTGAAGGTCCCTTCCAACTCAAGACATTCCATGATTCTGGTTTCTAAGGTCTTAGAGACTGAGACCTAAGATGTTGTGGACAAACATACTCTCCAAAATACAGTATCCCTCCTGATGTGCAAAAGCAAAGGCTGAGGCTGCTTCTCTTACTTTTATTCCCTGAAGAATCCTTTTTGCAGTGTACAGTAAGCCTCAAGGTCTGAAGACCACTGGAAATAAATGGTTGACTGGCAAAATTGAGATGACCTATGATTCAGGAACTGTATCCATTATCAAATTTTGAAGAAGGTCAGGCATTTAGAATCCATGGTCCTGCTAGCTTTATCAACAGTTATCATGTAGAGCTATCATGAAAAGAGAAGGAGTCGGGGAAAGAAAGGTAGAACTGGAAATCTCAAGCAGTAAATAATAGATCTGAGGAAATAAGCCTGACCTTCAGGGCGCCTGTAACTAAGATTAAGTACTTTTACACTGAATAGAAAGAAAAGGCCATGCATCTCAGCAAAAGGCATTGTAACAGGGTGTCCAGGGTTGACCGGAGAAAAGACATTCCTTTGAAAGCTCAAAATTAATTGATTTTCACCCACCTTAAAAAGCGATTTTTCAGAAGAGTCTTACAATGCTGGTTGCTCAGTCTGATGTCTGAATGGGACCTAATGTAGCTGATGCTGAGGGCACTTGCTGAGATCCAGCCCCTGGTTGGAAGGGACCTTGAACATCCACTGGCCTTGGCACCCTCTCCCCTCATTGCCTGTCAAGTAAAGTCCTGCACTCTGCTTTTGCCACAAACACTTGAAAAACAGCTCTCCAGCAGATGTGTGAGAGAGTGCAAAGTATGACAGCTTTAAGGAGTTTATTGATGAGCAGAACTGCCTAGTGAAGAACTGGGTTATTATGGTTGTGGTGTTTTGGTGCATTAATAACAATCACAGCAGTAAAAACAATATTAAGAAAAACCAAGCACATGTAAAGTGAGATCCTTGTGTTGAGATTGCAGCTACAGCTATGAGGAGTTCCTTGTTTGTTTGGTGCCCCAGATTTTACAAAAACAGAGTTTTATTTCTGTGATGTGTATCCAAATTTCTGTTAACCATCAGTGTTCAATAAGCCAAGTTACTTTAACAGACCATAGTGCACAGATCATTAGTGTCTTGCAGCACAACTTCACTTGAGCCCACGAGACCAAGGAAAAATCTCCTCTTCCCATTACACAATTTTAGTTTGCTGAACTAACCTTGCAATCAATACAGAATTTATAATTTATGCAGGATATGATTTAAAAGGGAAATCCATCATATTGTGTCTGAGTTTCAAGAGTGATAATGCTATTTTTTCTGGAACTGCTGCGTAGATAGTTTAAAATTGAGGTGATGGGGCAATGGAATAACCCAGCTCCTGAAAACAGTGCCATAAAAACCACAGTGCCTTCCAGTTAATGTCGTTAATGTCAGAGTTAAGGAGATGTTTTACAGGCAGTGCTGGTTAGAGCTGTTCAGTAAGAAGGATTTTTTAATGTCAGATTGATGAGTTCTAGTCTTTCTGGCAGCGGTTGTCTGGTTTGGTTGGACTTCCTCTGCTCAGAGTAAAGGTTTTAGAATCATGGAATTGTTTGGGTTGGAAGGGACCTTAAAGGTCATCTAGTTCCAATCCCTCTGCCGTAGGCAGGGACATTTCCCACTTGATTAGATTGCTCAGTGCCTCATCCAGTCTGGTCTTAAACACCTCCAGAGAGTGGGCATCCACAATCTCTCTGGGCAGCCTGTCTCACCAGCCTTACATGAAAGAACTTCTTTCTTCTCTCCAGTCTTAATCTCCCCTCTTCCAATTTGCATCCATTTCTCCTAGTCCTGCCATACTGGACCCTATTAAAAAGTCCTACCCCAGCCTTTCTTGTAGCCCCCTTCAGGAACTGAGAAGCTACTCTGAGGTCCCCCCTGAGCTGTCTCTTCTCCATGCTGCACAACTCCAACTTCTTCAGCCTGTCCTCAGAAGGAAGGTGCTCCAGCCCTCTCATCATCTTCATGCCCCCCCTCTGGACCTGATCCAGCATCTCAGTGTCCTTCTTGTGTTGAGGGCTCAAGAAATGAACACAGTAACTCCAGGTGGGGCCTCACCAGGGCCGAGTAGAGGGTCAAAATCACCTCCCTTGACCTTTTGGTCACACTTCTCTTGATGCAGCTCGGGATTGGGTTGGCTTCTTGGTTGCAGAATTGTCAGTGCACAGCTTGTCTTCATATTGATGATTGCACTTGGCCTTAGGAGGATACAGTGGGAAAAGCTCCACAAGATGGGGGGGTGCAATACCTTTCTCCTACTATTTGCAGCCTGGAGATCAGAGTATTCATATAGTCTCTGCTAGCAGGAGTGGCACATTGAATTTCAGGCTTGGTGCTGTCCTTTTTTAGATTCATCACAATAAATCTGGCTTTTGTAATCTCACCACTGTTAGTGTCAATAGTCTCTACTTGCAAGCAGAAAATAGCAAGACTAAACCAATCTGCCTCTGAAAGAATATTCTCCTCGCTGGGCTTCAGCATTTTGCTTTGGAGAATAAGTCATCCTTGCAGATTGTGGTCTGTAAGGTCCTAAATTGTCAGAGCATCTCTGTCCTGAGCTGCAGATTGGGTCCCATTGCAAAGAATTATCATCTATCTCACTTGGCTGCTTTTGACAGAGACACTTTCTGGGCAAGAGACAAGTGTCCCTTATCTCATATCAAGTATTTTTAGAGAAAATACAGGTATGAAATACAGGTGACATTACGGTAAGTGTAGATGGATATTCCCAATAACACATGTGGAGTAGGATCCTATGATTTGAATGCTCTCTCTTCATAGCAGTGGATAGGTTCCTCCTGGGATACCCTTCCTTCAGAATTTTTCCAGAGCTAAATTTGAACAGCCTACAGACATACTCAGCTGCTTAGAGGGATATTTGTTGGTTTGCTGTAGTTAACGTGATATGTGGGCATTAGATTCAAGCTGTACACATGGCTGTTGGCTTACTGCTAGCTCTCTCACTGAAAAGGGAGTATTTTGCGCTACAGCCCCTTGGTTTTGACTTAAAATAAGAAAAATACCATGAATTGGACTAGATGATCTCTCCNGGGCAGCCTCCAGTGGGGACCAGCTAGAGGCTTTGGTCAGAGTTTATTTCTCTGGAAAAATGTAAATAACCTATATTTTGAAAGACAAATATTAATAATTGCAGTGAAAACAAGACAGGGAGTCTTGGACTGTTAGAAAGAACAGGGGAAAGGGACCTGGGGATCCTCGTAGACAGCTGGATGTCCATGAACCAGCAATGTGCCCTTGTGGCCAAGAAGGCCAATTGCATCCTGGGGTGTATTAGAAGGGACTTTGTCACTAGTCGGAGAGAGGNAATAAGAAAAATATCATGAATTGGACTAGATGATCTCTCCAGGTCCCTTCCAATCCCTGATATTCTGTGATTCTATGTAATGATGGGGGGATATGCTTTGGCTAAGTAAGTGTTAGAGGGGACATTGAGGTCAGGGTACTGTTATGTCATTAGCAGGATTAAACACACAAATTCTTTGTTAATTCTGATGTCCCAAAGCTCTCAGCCAGGCAGGGAGAGGGG
>VZTY01028178.1:76424-97262 GCA_013400935.1 Turnix velox
AGAGGAGATTCAGTCTGGAGATAAGAAAGAAATTCTTTATGGTGAGGGTGGTGAGACATTGGAGCAGTTTGTCCAGATTGGTTGTGGAGGCCTCCTCAATCCCTGGAGGTGTTTAAGGCCAGGCTGGGTTGAGGCATTGAGCAACCTGGTGTAGTGGGAAGTGTCCCCGTGGCAGAGGGGTTGGAACTAGATGATCTTTGAGGTCCCTTCCAACCCAAACTATTCTATGATTCTGATTAGCATTGGTTTTGGGAAGAGACAGGAAGTCCTTTAACCTGGAAATAAAAAAAAAAAAAACAAAACAGGTCCCTCAGGCAGATCTGAGAAGGAGAAACAAGTACAGGGGTTCCTTTGGAGGCTTCCTTAGGAGAAAAGGAGCAAGCAGCCGCACTCAACTCCATTCTTCTTTCTCCCAAGGAACCACCTTAATAAAACCCCAGCCCGAGGCAGAACTGCTGTTGCTCCTGCCATTGCTCCCCCCCAAACTTGCTCCACAGAAAGAAGATGCTTTCATGTGTGATGCTGATCATCTCATTTGGTATTTATGGTTTCCTGGAATGGGGAGCGGCATCTGCTGGGGCACATTCCTGGGCTCAGCAAGATTAATCCTGACAGGTAGCTGCCTGGGGCATGCAAATGCCAAGGCTCACCTGCTATGGCTCCAGCACCTGGAGTTGTGTCTTCTCCCGTTTCAGCCACTTCTCTTCATGTTTAATGTGCAAGGCTGCATGCTATGCTGCAGGGTGTATCCCGGTCTGTGTGCAGCACTTTGTTTAACAGATAGCATAGGTGCGGGTGACACACCAGAAGGAAGGGGTGATGCCATCCAGAGGGACCTTGACAGGTTTGAGAGGTGGGCCCATGCCAACCTCATGAAGTTCAACAAGGGCAGGTGCCACCCCAAGCACAGATATAGACTGGGTGGAGAGTAGCTTGAGTGCAGCCCTGCAGAGAAGAATTTGCAGGTGTCAGTGGGTAAAAAAAACTCAACATGAGCCAGTAGTTTGTGCTGTTGGAGCGGTCCAGATGAGGGCCCTGAAAATGATGAGAGGGCTGGAGCACCTCCCTTATGAGGACAGGCTGAAGGAGTTGTGGTTTTTGAGCCTGGAGAAGAGAAGGCTCAGTGAGGACCTCACAGTGATTCTCAGTGCCTGAAGGGGGCTACAGGAAGGCTGGGGTAGGACTTTTTAATAGGATGTATGACGGAAAGGCTATGAATAATGGATATAAATTGGAAGAGGGGAGATTAAGACTGGAGAGAAGAAAGAATTTCTTTCACGTAAGAGTGGTGAGACGTTGGAGCAGGTTGTCCAAAGAGGTTGCGGATGGCCCCTCCCTGGAGGCCAAGCTGGATGAGGCATTGAGCAACCTGGGATCTAGTGAGAGGTGTTCCTGCCCATGGCAGGGGGGTAGGAACTAGATGATCTTTAAGGTCCCTTCCAACCATTCTATGATTCTATAGATGTAGTCCTCCCAGAGCAGCCTAAGTATGCAGGATTCTATGATTCTATAGGCACAAGCTGCCCTTTTAGAGAAGCTGGGATGAGAGCACTGCATTGGGGGTGGCTTCTGCAAGGGCCTGCACACCCCGAAGAGATGAGCTGCTTCATCCTTGCATAAGTCAGCATAGATAGAAAAGGTAGATCAGGCATCTCAGTTTCAGCAGCTGTCACCGTGTTGTGTCACAGACTCCAGAAAAAATTGCCTGCAAGTGGCAGGCACTGAGGCACTGAGCAACCTGGTCTAGTGGGCGGTGTCCTTGCCCATGGCAGGGAGTTGGAACTAGGTGATCTTTAAGATCCCTTCCAACCCAAACTATTCTATGATTTACAGTGAACCAAGACAAACAGGATGCTCTGCTTCTGCCCTCAGATGTCATAAATAAAGCACAAAGCATGCAAGTGTTGGCTATACATTATCCTTGGATGTATCCATTGAAGCCCTTGCTTTTCCTGTGGCCAGCAGCGGAGCCACAACTGGACCAGAAGAGAGTCAATATCCTTCTCTCAATAAATTCCAGCCACTTCCCCCACAACAAGTTTACTATGTGCTGCCGTGCAATACTTTTATTGGCATTCATTAGTCCTGCAGGAGCAATTTATTAATTTTTATCAGCATTAAAACTGAGGCTGCATTTTCCAAGTGAATGGCTGGACTGCTGGGGCTGTAGGAAGCTGCTCCATCATCTCCAGCGTGTTAAAAGCTGAATCCAGACACCATGCTAATCTGAAATGGTAACAAACATTATTTCCCTGAGCCTTGATTAACTGACAGTCTGATTACCAGCTTGCAGCCAGCTCAGGCTTTTGCTGAGGGGGGTGTTGGAACTGTTTTTTTATTTTGATTATTACCTTGCAGCTTAGGAAACAGCCACAGAGCAGTGACTGGCACCACTGGGGTGCTCAAAAGCAAAGCAAATCCAAAAGATTGAATCCCCTGGTAATTACAGTGAATTTTTTACCTTTTTTTTTAAGACCTGATTCCTCCTTTATTTAGGGTTTCATTTCTGTTTTAGAGTAGCTGGAAGCCAGAATTTTGCATTCACATTTAACTAGATACTTCTGGTGTTCCCAAGTCCAAATAACAGGCTTGTTACCTGTTGACACGTAAATATGTTCTAATTTCATCCCCAGTGACACCCATCAAGAATACAGTGATTCCTGAATCAGAGTCATAGAATGGTTTGGGTTGGAAGGGATCTTAAAGATCATCTGGTTCCAACACCCTGCCATGAGCAAGGACACTTCCCACTAGACCAGGTTGCTCAGTGCCTCATCCAGCCTGGCCTTAAACACCTCCAGAGAGGGGGCATCCACATCCTCTCTGGGCAACCTGTTCCAGTGTCTCACCACCCTCACAGTAAGGAATTTCTTTCATATTTGCAGCTTGAAATCATGAGCATGGCTGTATCTTTCTCCCAATGGGTAACAGTGGATTAGATGGAAAGGCAGCATTCCTCCATCTCTTATATTCACTACTTCAGCTGACATCAGGAGCCCCAGAGCAGATACTGCTGCTCCTCCCTCACTCTTCTGAGGAAAGGCTGCACAGTTAGCCATCCTCTTCTCAAGACCAGCCAGTATTTTAAACGTTGCATTTGCTGTAGCTCAGAGAAACCTCAGCTACAGGTTGCCTAGAGGAAGAAATTCTTCACCATGAGGGTGGTGAGACACTGACACACGTTGTCCAAAGAGGTGATAGAGGCCCCATCCCTGGAGACAATCAAGGACCTGGCTTGCTGAGGCTCTGGGCAACCTGATCTAGTGCAGGATGTCCCTGCTCACTGCAGGGGAGTTGGACTAGACGTTTCAAACGTCACTTTCAACCTATGATTCTATGATACTTCAAACCTGAGTTTCGGCCAGCTTGAGGCTAGCTCTGTGAAAGGAATGTAATTCTTCTTGCTGCTTCTTTGGTTTTAGCCAGGTTGGGGAGGACACAGTCGAGTTGGGTCAGGTGAGGACTTCTCTTGTCTCCTTGCCATGCTGGGCTCCCTCAGATCATGGTGAAGCCAGTAGAGTAGAATGTAATTCTTCTTGTTGCTGCTTCTTTGGTTTTAGTCAGGTTGGGAAGCTGGTTGAGCACAGTTGAGCTGGGTCAGGTGAGGACTTCTCTTGTCTCCTTGCCATGCTGGGCTCCCTCAGGTCGTGGTGAAGCTAGTAGAGCATTCACCTTAAGAAATTCTGAAAATTCTCATGTTTGTGTAGCCTGTCATCGTAAAGCAAGAAAGTAAAAGGCTAGAATTTGGGCAGTCTTCATTTGTGCCTCCCTCTCTTCCTATTCTCTCTCTAATGATGTGATCCCAGGCAATTTTTTTTTTCTTCCCAGCCTCATGCAAGAAATAAGATAGATGGTGTCAGCTGAATCATCACCAATGTGTTGTGAAGCCGGGTACATCATTTACAGCAGCCCAATCTTGCACTCACTACATAATTATTAATATCTTCATGGGCTAATTAAAGATGCTATCACAATGCATGCACATCAGGGAGCTGAATTATGGTTTTGCCAGCAACTGGACTTTTTTTTTCTCCTTTCCCTGTGCCTGGTGATGTTTGGCTTTACATTTATACGAAAAGACTTGGCCTTAAGGCCAGGTTGGACAAGGCATTGAACAACCTGATCTAGTGGGACATGTCCCTGCCTATGGCAGGGGGGTTGGAACTAAATGATCTTTAAGTTCCCTTCTAACCCAAACTATTCTGTGATTCTTTATTCATTACAAGTGTTAACATGAGGCCCCACTGGTGTTATGCAGCTTTTTGGTCTCCTCGTCAGAGGATTAGTTAGTTATGCGGAATTTTAAAAGACCTCTTTATTTGATTACCCTTTTTTGTTGTTACCCAAAGAGGAGACAAATATTTAGACAGAGAATGCTTTAGAGAAAGGGGAATCTTTTCATGCCACACTTCTCCACTGTTTGGCACAGTGTAGTTGAGAGCTTCCATTCCTATAATAACAGTTACAATAAATGTACATTACCAGTGATACTGGATTTTTGTACTTAAGACATCACAGATACAGATTCAAAATGTTACCTTAGAAAGAAAAGAAGTCGTTTTCTTTGTTGCTGTCATTAAACTGTGATAAAGCAAGTACTTTTTTGCATTTTTCAAGTTAATGCTCAGAAAGTCTTCAGCTTATTAGCAGAGGTTCTGTGTGGGATGGCTGTTTCATTACCAAGATTCTAAGTGAGCTATAAATATATTTTATGCCCTTGTAGGAGTTCAGAGTACCATGAAATATAATTAAAAGTTTCTGGGCACTGCCGGCAGAGGAGCAACATAGGAAATAGATGCTTGACCTTTCTTACCTTTGGTCACCAGTAAGCAATTGCTCCCTCTGCTTCCTGCCGACATCACTTACAGTTTTGGCTTAAAAACAAGAGGAAGAAGCCTGCTGAGAATGCTGAATGAACAGTCACAACTCAATAGTTCCTCAGTCTGCAATTCTTTTCTTCCCTAGAAGATGCAGTGGAAAATGCCATGCTATTAAGAAGCTGATAGTTGCCTTTAATTGTGTGGGCTGTCAACAAGAGAGAGAGATTGGGAGGCTATTGCTTATTCCCTCTTATTTCTGACAACAATCCAAGAAGTGCTCATCAAGGCATTTTTATACCCAGGGGCACAGTGCACCTGCAGCAGTAGTCTTACTGCTAGCCAAGGAAGATCCCATAGGGATATGGCACCAGAGTGGATTAACAGCCCTGAAGATCTGACTCACTGAGGAGCCTTTGCTGGAAAACTTAAGCCAAGTTCTGCCACTGAAGAAGTTGATGTAACTGGCTCAGGACACAGCCCACTGATTTTCAGGTTTGCACTGGGGAATAAACCTGTGACAGAGTGGAAGAAACCCAGAAAATTAAACCCACAGTAACAAATATGAAGTTTTATCTCTTGAGGCCAAAGAAGATAGAACATGCCTTTGTCTGCTGTGTGTAAAGCAGGGAAGGAAACCATCAGTCTGCAGAACTGATGGAAGTGAGTTTGTCTGTTATTTGCATCTGCAGTTAGTGAGCTGAGAGCTCACTTTCTTTGCCCTAGCTGCAAACCAAAATTTTAAAGCTCTTTAGGAAGTTTTCTTCCCTCATCTGCCCACTGGTAGGGTTGTGTGTGTGCTGTAACCTCTTTGGTCGGCAATGCTGAGGTAATTTGTCCTCCAGGAAAATGGCAGGATTTTGGAATGCTTTTGCTGGAGGTAGCAGAGGGTACATGGGTGTCATCAGAGAATCATAGAGTAGTTTGGGTTGGAAGGGACCTTAAAGATCATCTAGTTCCAATCCCCCTGCCATGGGCAGAGACACCTCCCATTAGACCAGGTTGATCAGTGCCTCATCCAGCCTGGCCCTAAACACCTCCAGGGAGGGGACATCCACAGCCTCTCTGGGCAACCTCTTCCAATGTCTCACCTCCCACATCATCAACCTCATGTGTTTCCAAAGGGAAGGGAGGAGGTGGCCAGCACAAAATGGGCACTGCTTGCTTGCTGTAAGCCTCGCTGCCCAGATCCTAGCTGCCTCAGGGGTGGACAGAGGATGGAGTCTGAATCATCCTAAAAAATCTTCTCATCAAACCTAACTGCTGAGTGAAGAGAAGCAGCAGAAGTGGGAATAAATGTCTCGGTTAGGCCAGGTGTAAGCTTTTTGGTGAGGCATGTTAAAGAAGGGAGATGTGTAAGGCTGTCAAGTGCCAGAGGGCAGTGATCCTAGATGTGCAGCTCATTTGAGAGAACATCAAACTCCTAATCTGAGTGCCAAGGCTTCAAGTCCCTGTCCAGGTATGAGGCTTGTCAGAGCTGGGCTGATAGTTGGAGTCAATGATCTTGAAAGGTCCCTTCCAACCTAGTTAATTATGATCATCTAGGGATGGGGAGGAAGCTCATGGGGTGCACATGCCTCATCCAACACTACATGGCTTCACCACACATCCGTCCTGGGGGATCTTTGACTTCTCCCTGCAGCAAGGGGAAATTAGTGCCACCAGAAAAAGACTGCGGAAGCAGACTGGCCTGTTCTCACAGCAACTCTTTCCCCAGGATCTCTGGATGGGCAGACCCACTCCTAGTCCTCTAGCCTTTATTTTGGAGGGTAAAGCCCCCCTTTCATTTAAATAAACATGACACAGAGCAAGGATATGATGCAGAGGAAGGTGAAATTTCTAGAGTTGCTGAAGTGGACGTTGCCTGGATAAGGCTAAAAACCACCACAAGACTTAGATGTGAAGAACCTGGAAAGGCTGAGCTTTAGGAGGCTGTTCCTCCTGGACATGAATGAGAATTTTGGTGCTTTGCCTGCTCTCCATGTGCAGATCTGAGGAATTGTCTGTGGATGCTGGCTCTGCTTTGACAATGGTGGTAGCTTAACCCCAGGAGAGTGTATAAATAACCTCTAAGCAGAAACTCTCATGCACCATCCACTCAGACTCTTTGGAGGCAGATCCTGAGCACAAGGGAGGGAGATGCTGGCAGAGAGGAAAGAGCCTGATGAGCAGCAGTTGTGCTTGGACATTTAGGGGATAGATTTGGGACAGAGAAGGGCTAATTCTTGCAAACCTAAAAAAGCACATTTAAAAGAACTAGGAGTGATACAGACAATTCTATCAGCAGGTGCAGCTTAGGTTTGGTCTTTTTCCATTTAAAAAGAAAAAAGAAGATTAATTTTCATTAAAAGGACTAAAAAGATTGGAATCCATGCTGTTATAAAACTCACAGGTCTCTCTTGTGCAATAGGTTTGAAAAGGTTGAACGTTTGAGATAAGGGGTGATATCTCCACAAGCTGCAGAGCGCAATAGGAATAAAAGGCTTCCCTGGCAGAGGCGAGTGATGGGTCACAGCACATTGACTGAGCATTTTCATCACTTTAATTGGACTATTTGATATTTGGTGTGTTCTGCACCAGAAGCTTCCTGAGCAACCCTGGGCATTAGGCAGCCCAGTTAAATGTTCTCGGGTCTCCCCTGCAGTAAATCCTGCTAATTATTTCACTACAGTTTTGTCCTCCTTCTTTTGTCCCAGACCTTCTGTGGAGATGCAGATTGAGGGTATCTCATGGCAGAGCTAAACTGGAAATAGAGTCCATTTTCTCCATACTTCCAGGAGTTCACAATGAACAGAGACAATTTGGAACCTGAAATTGGATACTGGAAGTTCTTTTTTCTTATGGTAATACAAATCCCCTCTGTCAAGCTAAGTTGCTAAAATAGAATCATAGAAGGGTTTAGGTTGGAAGGGACCTTCAACATCGTCTAGTTCCAACCCCTTGGCCATGGACAGGGACACTTCCCACTAGATCAGGTCGCTCAGTGCCTTGTCCAACCTGGCCTTAAATACCTCCAGGGAGGGGACATCCACAACCTCTCTGGGCAACCTGTTCCAGTGTTTCACCAACCTCACAGGAAATAACTTCTTATCTCCAACCTGAATCTCCCCTCTTCCAATTTACATCCCTTATTCCTAGTTCTGCCATCCTGTACCCTATTCAAAAGTTCTACCCCAGCCTTTCTGTAGCCCCCTTCATGTATTGAGAAGCTCCTGTGAGGTCCCCCCTGAGCCTTGTCTTCTCCAGGCTCAACAACCCAAATACTTCCATTTCAGATTGTTGCAAACAGGCAATTTGGACAGGGAAGCAATCATGCTTTGAGCTCCTATTAGGAATAAAATTACTTTTCAGTGCTGCCAAATTAGCAAAAACTAATATCCAAGAAACAATTTGTAATTTCTTATTAACAAGAATTGCTGATCTGATGAACAAGAGCCAATTTGAGGGGCTACCATTGAGACCATGCTGACCTATTAGTGTTCTAATGAGTCCAAAAACCAAACATCCTCATCCCTCCTACACCCAACACATGTGCAAATGTAGTCATTGTGTTTATAAGACTAATACAACTCCCTTATTTTTAACATCCTAGAGTACCTCGAGTTAATCTAAAAATCCACCTAACAGGTTCAAGACACTTTTCATACATGGGCTAAAGAATAAAATAATAATAATAATCATTAGAGTCTGGAAATGGATTGGGGCTTTTTCTCCCTCAGTTTCCACTTTAAGGAATTTAACTGGTCAATTTACAGACAAAATTCTATGTAACAAAGACTGTTTTTAAGGTGTTGAAATTTCTCAGGCAGTTTGCTTTGGATGATTTAATGCTTGGCTTAATTTAAATCCTGGAAAGATTGAGCTAACACGTATCTGAAGAGGTGATTGCTTTGCGGAAGTGGAAAATACCATCCCTTCTTCATTTAAAGGTTTGTGCCTGTGGAATTAGGACAGAACAGTATTTTGGGGTTGCTCTCGACTCCTTATGATTGTGGAGGAAACCATCTTCCTTTGATTGCCATAAGAAAAGATGACCTGATGAATATTTGGCCACTGCAGGTCAGAATGCCGTTGCACCAGGAGCCTGGTACTGTGGATAAAGAAATCTCCCAAAGCAGGAGCTTCAGGACAGAAGATTATTCTGGCACCCAGAAGTGCCCACATGAAGCCCAGCTTTGAGAAAAGAAAATTGTATACCATCATCTGGCATCTACCCAGAGAGGTTGTGGATCACCCCTCTCTGAAAGTGTTTAAGGCCAGGCTGGATGAGGCATTGAGCAACGTGGTCTACTGGGAGGTGACCCTGCCCATAGCAGGGGGGCTGGAACTAGATGATCTTTAAGGTCCCTACCAACCCAAACCATTCTATGACTCTATCAGAGCAGTTTGCTTCTGGCTTTTGTAACATTCCAAGTACATTTAAGACAAACACCCAAAAGGAGCTACGCTGCTAAATTCTGCAGAATCACAGAATACTAGGGATTGGAAGGGACCTCAAGAGATTATCTAGTCCAATCCCCCTGCTGGAGGAGCAACACCTAGACCGGGTCACACAGGAAGGCATCCAGCTGAGTTTTTAATGTCTCCAGAGAAGGAGACCCCACACCCTCTCTGGGCAGCCTGTGCCACTGTTCTGTTACCCTCACTGTGAAAAAGTTTTTTCTTCTATTTCTGTGGAATCTCGTGTGTTCCACTTTGCACCCATTGCCCCATCTCCTGTCATTTGAGGTCTCTGAGAAGAGTCCCTTTGTGCCCTGTGAATAGGTGGCTTTGCTGTTTTGTATATCTGTTACAGGTGGAGCCCTCCCATGCAAGATGGGAATTTCCTATTTAAGCTGGATATGCTGGTAAAGGGATGCCACCCCACAGCCACCAGCCACTCACTGGTTTGCAGAAGCAACTATTCACCAGTACTTTGGCAGAACAAACGCAGGCAATAAAAGCAGTAAGAGTCTGTTTGCTGCTCTGTGGGGAAAGAAATCAGAGGGGTTGAGCTAAATAAAAGATTTGGTAGATAATTGTTGTGTTTTATGCAGAGCCTTTTGAGACAAAACTGAAGAGGATTAAAGCAGATGTACCAAAGTGGTTGTAGCCAATGTATGCCAGCAGCTGAAAGCATTTAGCAAAAATGGGCTGAGACAGAAGAGAATAACTACATGATTTTTATCTTATTTAATATCTTTATCCTTCAGCAACATCAGACAAAATCAATAAAGGAAAAGGTGGTCCAGGAATGAGCCTCCCCACCTTGGTTGTGAGACTCTTAAGAACAGTTCCCTGCTTCATTTAAGATGTCCTTTGTGATTTTAGGGACATAGTGAAGGCTCTTGAGTCAGAAAAGCCATAGGGCTGTTTATCCCATTTTTCTCAGTGGCAGGCTCCTAAAGATCTCTGATGTTCCGAGGCTGAGACCGTAATAGGACCTTCCCAGCTTCCACAGGTATCATGAAGATAGATATACTAAGAAGGTGCACACATCCTTTAGCAACAACAGTTGTAAAAGTACTTAAATGTACTTTATTATGCATGGGAGGGGTAGGCTAGAGGAAGGATAACATTATGTCTTCAGAACAGAGATGGGCTCTATTAAAGAGGAGCAGTTGAGAAATAGCCAGGAAAAATTCATATTAAGAAGCTGTTTTGTAGACACCTTTGCCTCATTTTTCTTTTCTCTCTCTTTATCCCAAGATGAAAGTGAACGACTGTTTCTTTTCAGAAAGCCTTGAACCCATAAATTAGACTTAAAAACTTGCCAGTGCATAATGAGGGAGGAGCACAAGTACATCATCATAAGTCTGAGAGGCAATTTCCAGAGCTAGATGGTCCCACATTTGTAAATGTTCATCCTTCAAAGCTATCCGCTTACTGCCCTTGCTGTGATTGAGTTAGTGCAACTTTACAGCACAGAAATATGAGGTTTTCACTGTCTAATTTCTGAGCTGATGTATTGACTGCTGTCATTGCTTAGGAACCTGCAGTCCCACCAAAATCAGTGGGTATTTGAAGAGAGGCTCAGGATAGCCCAAGTAATTACAATTAAAAGACATTTCCCAGGCTTTGAAGTGCTTGAAGTGAAGGCATTTGTAAATGGATTTCACTCCACATAAGCAGGCTGGGAAGATGAAACTCCAAATCACCAGGAAATAAAGCTTTCTGTATTCTGAACATTTCAAGGATGTTTTGGGTTGAAAGGCTGACAAACTCATGAATTAAGTAGGGAAGTATATGCATCAGGCCTCTTTACACAGCAGTGCTTCATGGGGCACATTAGTTGGGCTTCCCTGTGCTCTGAAAAACGATAAAATTAAGAGATTGAGTTTAGCATTAATTCTGAAAACAAAACCAAGTGAAATTTAATATTCTCCTAGACATCCAGTTTGAGTATTGTTCAGCCTGATGTGAATTATATGCAGTTCTATTGCTCTGTAGTCCCGTAAAGTGGAGTTGTATGCGAAGATCTGCAAAGCATCCAGAGCACAGGCTAGAAAGACTTTTTCTTAATAGATGCAGAAATCATGCCCCAGTGAAGGTGTCAAAAAATAGCCCTTGAAATATTTCCTCTTCCAGCTTGGAAAATAATAACAGTTCTGCTGCTGCTAAGCCCGAGCCTGGCAAATATTTTTCTGTCATTAAAATAAGTATTTCCCAATGCTATTTCCTTCCTGTCAAACTGAGCATTGGGCTATAATTCTCCCGTCTGTCTCTGCTCCTTGTGAGCAGCTGGAGGAGTCAAGACAGGCTGTGGTTTGGAAAGTGTGCTCTTAGCTCCTGTCCTGGCAGTGCGTGGGTTTGCTGTGGAGAATTTGGTGGTTGGTACCTCTTCTGCTGTTCATTTGAAGTTGTGTATCTTTTGCTTTTGTAAATAGCCCCTTGTGCCAGTGGGAGATGTCATGCGCTTCAGGCAAACAAGATTTTACCTTAAAATAATGCAATAGCAAACAGACAGCTTCAAATGGATGGCAGTACAAAATACCTCCAGCAATTAGTTAGAATCATGGAATAGTTTGGGTTGGTAGGGACCTCAAAGATCATCTAGTTCCAACCCCCCTGCCATGGGCAGGGACACCTCCCTCTAGACCAGGTTGCTCAGTGCCTCATCCAGCCTGGCCTTAACTCCAGGCAGAGTGGGGGCATCCACAACCTCTCTGGGCAACCTCTTCCACTACCCACACAGTAAGGAATTTCGTTCTTATCTCCAACCAAAATTTCCCCTTTTCCAATTCACATCTGTCATTCCTACTCCTGCCATCCTGTACCCTCTTAGAAAGCCCTACCCCAGTCTTTCTGGAGGCCTTCTCCAGGTATTGAGAAGCTACTATGAGGTTCCCCCTGAGCCTTCTCTTCTCCAGTCTGAACAACCCCAATTCCTTTAGCCTGTCACAGAATCACAGAGTATCAGGAATTGGAAGGGACCTCAAGATCATCTAGTCCAATCTCCTTGTCCTCGTAAGGGAGGTGCTCCAGCCTTTTCATCATCTTCATGGCCCTCCTCTAGACCTGCTTCAGCAGCTCAATGTCCTTCTTATGTTGAAGGCTCCAGAACGAGACACAATACTCTAGATGGGGCCTCACCAGAGCTGAGTAGAGGAGCAAAATCACCTCTCTTGACTTGCTGGTCACACTAGTTACTCAGTGACCAGCAATCTCATGCCCTGCAAGCCTCACTGTAGTCCTTTTTTTTTCCACCCCCTCACATGTTTCAGGAGAGGTACCAGCTAGTTTATATGAGCTTGAATGACGAGTGCTAATCTGAGATGACAGAGCGATTGAAAACTGGCAGTAAGTTGCTGAGGCAATACCTAAAACATGACACTTCTCATTCGTTAGGAGAGGCTGGAGATGACAAGCTTAACTGCATACTCTCTCAAACTGATTTTATGCCAGGTCTGATGATTTGTGGCAAGCCCAAATTCTCTTTGCACTGGCTATAGTTCAGATGAAAGAGAAAGTTCGGTTCAAGCATCACCTGCTTCTCAGCAGCTCAGCAAGGTGAGTATGGAACGTGAATGCTGTACAAATGTCACCAAAAATGAAACAAAATCTGTTAACAGGGATTTCTCCCCTTCTTTGCCAGCAAAAAATAAGATAATTTAGAGGGATCCAAGAAAAATTAGGTCTCATAAGTAAGGTGGTCTGCTTCCTACCTTCTGGCAAAGTCAGGAATGACAGCTGTCCTTCTCCTTGAAACCACAAGTGACATTGTGACACAGCTGCCATAATTCAGATTTTTAGGGAGATGCACAAGTTTTTTTCATTACAGGCACTACTAAATTATCTTGGCTGAAAAATCTATGACCAGATGGCACTTGAGCTGCTTTCCCTATAAGATTACAAAGTGCCACTGTTTGCAATCTCAGCAGCTGAGAGATTATAAATTACTGGTGCAACTGGTCATTGCGTTTGGAAGCTTGTTTGCTTGATGCCTGGGGAGTCTTTAGGTTTCTCAAGATAATATCTTTGGCTTAAACATGTCAGGTTTTATTAGGTGCCTGCTTTAGCTCTCAAAGCCATCTCTTTGTTGTGAAATTAGTGGGATGTTGCATTCTCATCTTTTACTCCCCCTTGTCCTTATTGTCTGTCATCTGTGGGCTTTCTCTGCACTATCACCTCCTTTACTGACTGCAGTCTCTACTTCTGACATTGTCTTAAGTGCATATGTTGAGACTTTTGTTGACTGTGAAACACACTGTGACATTCTTTTGAGACACCAAGGAGGTAGCAATGCTTTCCCTGCTATTTGTACATGCCTAAGTCTGGAGAAAGAGAAGGCTGCAGGGAGATCTCACACCAGCCTCCCCGTACCTGAAGGGGCTACAGCAAAGCTGGGAAGGGGCTGTTTGCCAGGGCATGGAGTGATAGGACAGAGGGAGCAATGGTTCAAAACTAAAGCAGGGCTGGGTTAGATGAGACATTTGGAAGAGTTTCTTCCCCATGAGGGGGGTGAGACACTGGCACAGACTGCTCAGAGAGGTGGTGGAGGCCCCATCCCTGGAGACATTCAAGGCCAGGCTTGCTGAGGCTCTGACCAACCTGATCTAGTGCAGGATGTCCCTTCTCAGTGCAGATGGTTGGACTAGATGGTCTTTGAAGGTCCCTTCCAACTCAAAGCATTCTATGATAAGCAGTGAAGGTACATGGTTTATTCCAGTCTTTGTCCGTGTTGGGTGCTGTGGTGTTCTGCCAGGGTAACAGCAAACTGCTCTGTAGCTCCAAGACAGTGGTGAGAGATACTCATTAATCTTAAGCAGTTTCTGGGTGAGAGGAGACAGCAGTGGGGAGTGAACCTCATAGATGATATTTTGTAGATACATTGTGAGTACCAGCTGTTATTTTAGTAGGTTCTTCTATCAGGTTATCCCAATCCATCTACATGATGGTGCTTTGGAAAACTATGGAAGTCAAAGATGGAAAAACCTTGGTATACTTCTGGCTATGCCCGTGTTCTGAAAGTCAGCTCCAGAAGTTGCATATGATCCCAGAGAGCATGGGGTGAGTGGAAGAGGATTTATGGGAGTAAGTTGTGCTTTGGAAGGATGCTATCCTTCTGCACTTCCTGCAGCATACCAAAGGGCTCTGAGATATCCTGTAGCATGTGATGCAATTAGTTTGCCTCACAGGTTTAAAAGCAGCACGATTTTGCAAATGCAGTGGTTGAAAATATCTGCCTCTGCTGGAATCCTTTGAAATGGAAATGAAAAATACCATGTTTGCTGGCCCACTAACCTCACTGAGTCTTCAGCAAATTGTTTTGGAGGGCCAGAAATGGGTTTCTCACTAAGCATTGCAAAGAATGTTTTGTAGATAGGTATTAAAAGACACTTCCTATCTACAGACACATTTATTTATTGCCTGTAATTTTCTCTGCACTGTAACTCTGCTTGCACAGTGCCACTGGACATAAATCTCATTTTTAGGAGCCCTGACCATGTTATGTTTCTTGACTTTCTATAATAACAAGAAATGAGATGCTTTGAGATAATCCAAAGGAAGGAGTGAGCAATGTAATAACATCTAGAAGAGTTAAAAGGGTCTCATTAATGCCGTTGGACCTAATGACTGAAGCCTGATCATCGTTGTGATGTGGAGGAGACCTGGACTGGAAATCAGTTGCTCTTGTGCTGTCTGAAATACCTATTTGAACTTCAGACCAAGGGAGAAGGGTCTTTATGTGAATGAGCATCAGCTCAACTACCATCCAAGAGAAGGTTCTTCTGTCCTCCGCAGACACTGTGGCTGGTTTCTCCTCAATGCAGTCACTATCAGAGAAAGACTAGAGTGGGTGAAGGATCAGCGTACCGTAAGAGGGAGGAGTTGAGTGAGAAGCAGCCAGAGAGCTGGACTAGATCAGAATCAGGGTAGGCAGAAAGGTTATGGGTGGAGGTGCTGGGCTCTATTCAGAGAGTCATGATATGGACAGGAGTGCTGAGCAAGTAGGTGCTGCAGGTTTTATAACCACAATTTTAATGTTACTTTGTCTTTGGGCTTTACTGCATGTTAGAGGAATGTCAGACTTCAAAAGAAGTCTGGCTCCTGTCTCTGCCCCTCCCCTATGTGTGACCTAGGGCAGATCCTAACTAGAGAGAGAAAAACAAACTTGGACTTTACAAGCAGTGATTAGTTCTAGTTGTGCTTGTGATTATGAAGAGAAAAAAGAATCAAAGCTGGGATTAGAGGGTTAGCAATCATAAGTGCATCCATGGGCAGCTAGTACTCTCTTACAGTGTATCTCTGTGCTGGTGTTATACCATTGTCCCTGGTAAAGCCCAGAAGTCACAATGGCTGCACCCAATTAAAAAAAAAAATCTCAGCAGTTCTTGGCTTCTTGGTGCTCTCCTGTCATGGCCTGCTTGAGACAGAATTGTTTATTTCCTAATAAGCTTCTGTGTTACATTTTATGATCCTTTCTCTTTTTGGGCTGATTTCTGCCTGCTTTGTGGGGTGAAGAATTGCAGTTTTGTGTGCAGGTAAAATCTGAAATGGCTAGAAAAGTTCCTCAGCAAGATCCTACTCTCTGGCCGCGCCTGCAGCTTACTGGCCTGCTTTGTCTTTGCATTAATATTTATTATTTATATTTATTTAGAGTTGATCTTTCCAGTACTAGCCTAGAAGAGTTGTTGCCCTTTTCTATGGAACTAATGAGCTGTGGACAACTCAATGGGACAGACAAGGTCTGTCTTTTCAATTCAAACCATAGAGCAAATATTGGAGCAGTTCATGTTAACAAAATAGTGTGAGTGTCCTCCCTGGCCAGGGCCCTGAAGCTGCTGTATTGGAAAACACACAAACCCCTTCTTAGGGTAGCATTTGTGTGGAGCAACCTAGAAACATGGGTATAAATCCTTTCCCAAGCTAAGATTAGTTAGCTTATAGAGGTTCTCTGGTCTTCTTTGCCCCCACCTCTCATTTTAAGGTAATCAGTGTTTCTCACCTGTGGTCTTTGTTCCTCTTATCAGAAAAGCATTAAAACAAACTTTTTAAAGAAGTTTTTATTAACAGGTAGCTACCAGTTAATACTGTGTCTCTGTATTTTTACATTTTTGAAAAATACTAACACTCAGTGTTTGATGAACTCTATGGAAGCACTCTGAAGTTGGCCTGAATGCTTTAAAACTGTACTTAAATAGGATTAAGGATCTCAAAAATAAGATTTGTTGTAAGCTTTGTTTTGTTGTCTCTTGTACTGTTGTATGTCTGTTTTTCAAGCAGCGTTTCATAATCTGCAGTAAGCCTTGAAGGGTGCTTAGTTCTTGTGGTTTGACTTAATATGGTCTAAAAATGGCTAACATTAAATCCAATAATGTCCATGTGGGATTGGGCTGAAGGAACTCTTATTCCTCATTTGGAGGAAGATCCAATAAATCCAATATATTCAGCTTCAAAATCTCTGCCTTAATTTGGTGCAAGGGAAGAAATTAAAAAGCATGTATTTTGGGAAAAAATACATATACATGCTTTTTAAAAAGCCTCTATTTCCCACCAGTGGTGGGAACCATGTCTTAGCTTGTATTTCTGAAAGGAGAGGGGAGTGGGGTTTGGTGTGATTAATGCCACACTAGGGATAGGGAAAGTTGAAAGGAAGACAAAGTTGTCTTCTGAAGGCTGTTGATTTCTGCTCTGGGCTGCTGGCCAGTCTAACTGTCCTCTGAAATGGCTGTAATTCCCTGAATTATACAGAGCCAAAGCTCCATTTCAGAAAAGGACAAATTAGGCCATGGGAGAATCACTTGTCTTTACAGCTTGTGACTAAGTGACCCCAACTTAGAGGTTGCCTTCACCTTTCCTTGATTTTATAGAGCTCTTATTGGCAAGTACCAGCCTCGTTATGGTTTAATCAATATTAATCTCAGTTGGAGGGATACTTCTGGTTGCTAATTGAGATCATGTTCAATTCCATCTGGTGGTATTTGCTGTATAATTATTAGATGCTTTACATCATGTCAGAAGAGTCTTGGCTTATACCATCAGGATTACATTCCCATATCCTAGCACTACATAGACCCAGAAAATGCTTTTACAGGATTTAATTCTCTGAAGTTCTTCAGATCATTAAAAGGTTCACAATGCATAGCAGCAGCTGTCCTCTTTTTGTTCAGCACATGTTGATGCTCTCTCATTTATGGTTTAGTTCTTGAAATACTTAAACGTGATGATATGAAGGTTGGTCTCTTCTCCTTAATAATGAGCATTAGGATGAGAGGAAATGGCATCAGGTTGCACCAGGATTGTTGGATGAGTGTTAGGAAAAATGTCTTCACTGAACAGGTTATCAATCATTGGAGAAAGCTACCTAGGGAAGTGGAGAGCTCCATCCCTGGGGGGATTTAAAAGACAAGTAGATGTGGTGCTGGGTAGTGGGTTTTGTCAGTATTAAGTTTATGGCTGAAAATGACCAAAAGATCCTTTTCAACCTAGACAATTCTATGATATGACCAGGTATTTTTCTTACAAGGACAGGCTCAGAAAATTGGGGCTGTTCAGCCTGGAGAAGAGAAGACTGGGAGGTCACCCCGTAGCAGCCTCCCAGTACCTGCAGGGCATACAGGAAAGCTGCGGAGAGCCTGTTTGCCAGGGCATGAAGTGATAGGACAAGAGGCAAGCAACAAAAGAACGAGCAGGGCAGGGTTAGATGAGACATCAGGAAATTCTTACCCCATGAAGGTGGTGAGACAGTGGAACAGGTCACCCAGAGAGATGGTGGAGACCCCATCTCTGGAGGCATTCAAAGCCAGGCTTGCTGAAGCTCTGAGCAATTTGATCTATTACAGAATGTCCCTGCTCACTGTTGGATATATGTAGGAGTTGGATAGATGGGTTTTGAAGGTCCCTTCCAACCCAACACATTCTATGATACTTAGTGAGTATATTTTACCCTTTTCTGTGTGTTTCCCTTGAAACAAGAAGCAATTTACTGTAAAATGACTGAGATTAACCCAAAAAAGGGAGTGTTTTGTGTCTTGAAATCTTAGAAGGGTTTGTGTTGGGAGGGACCTTCAAGATCATCTAGTTCCAACCCCCCTGCCATGGGCAGGGACACCTCCCACTAGACCAGGTTGCTCAGTGCCTCAATCCAGCCTGGCATAACACCTCCAGGGAGGGGCCATCCACAAACTCTCTGAGCAGCCTGTTCCAGTGTCTCACCACCCTCACAGTAAGGAATTTCTTTTCTCCAGCCTAAATCTCCCCTTCTATCAATTTGCATCCATTATTAGTAGCCTGCCATAATATACCCTATTAAAAAGTCCTACCCCAGCTTTTCTGTAGGCCCTCTTCAGGTATTGATACTGAAATGCTTGGAGATAGCAGATTATAGATGTTTTTCCCCTAGTTGCAGCTGTCAGTTATGTCTGACCAAGTTCAGCCTCCTCAAACATCTCTGTTCTATCTACCTTTTTCAAACCCCAGGGGAGGTGGAGCAAAAGGAGCTGCTGTTTTGCTGTCATCTGTGGATACAGCATTGAGGCTGTGGGTAATTCTGGATGTGATGGGATAGGACAGGGCACTGAGCATCCTCGTCTAGTGGGAGGTGTCCCTGCCCATGACAGGGGGTTTGGAACTATATGGTCTTTAAGGTCCCTTCCGACCCAAACCATTCTCTGAATGCTGGTGTGAGGGTGATGGTGTCAGGGTTGGATTTGATGGGTGGAGAGCTCCTGGGGAGCCTCCCTATTCAGCAATCTGGCCACAGTCTTGGGGAGATAGATGTGTATTTTTAGAGCTGTATATTGCAACATGTGCAAATTTATTAGAGCTTGTTAATTAAAATTGCTGTGGTGAGTGCTTGTTGCTATATCTGACCAGAAAGCTTCCACTGACAGTTAAAATAAAAACCACAGAAGCCCATGTTAGAATGAAATTGGTGAGTGAAATGAGGCATCTAAAAATAGTTGCTCTGCAAATAAATTTAGGCATTTATATGGTGGGATTACTGCTTTTTCTTCTGCTTTCACTTTATTTGGTTTCTTTGAAGATATTCTGGTTTCTTTTTTGTAATTTTCTTATGTTTTTTTCAATTCACATATCCAGATTCTATTTTTATTTACTGGATATTGATCCAGATGTGCAGCAGACAGCATCAGTTTCTGCTTGTATGTAGTAGACACACATTAGCAGTGTCATTGACCTCTGGGAATAGAGAGAAGCTGGCAGCCTCTGGTCTGCAAAAGGATAGAAGTGCTTTACTAGGATAACATCTAAGCATAGGGTAGGATTTAGTTCTCCAGTACATAGGTATTATCACAACTGATTTCTGAGTAGATCCACGTGAAAGACCAAAGAGAGTGAGAAATGAAGCTTAGAAGGATGAGAAAGACAATGCAAATGCTGAAGGATATTGGGACAAAGAAATGGAACTTCAGGAGCAGCTTAGGAAGTTAAAGAGGGTACAAAGAGACCAAAGGATCTCCTCTCCAGCATCCTCCCTGTTAGCTCTTTCCTGCAGCAGGGCGTGTGGGTTTTTGAAGATTTGGTCCAGACCCCATCACTCAGGCATGACCAGGCTTAGAGGGAAGGAGAATGGATTTTTTTTCACATTCACCCCCAAAGCCCTGCTCCTGCTGTATCCTCATGCTGGACTCATCCTTCCTGTGATGGGGTGGTGTTTGTATAGCAACTCTAGTAGTTATTACTCAAAATTAATGTGTAGTTTCATTTTTAAGATGTGGTCCAGACCCAGGCATGACCAGTGAACACATTTAAAGGGAAGGGAGAGTGGATTTTTTGCACGTTTACCCCCCCAAGACCCTCTTCCTGCTGCATCTTCATGCTGGACTCATCCTTCCTGTGATGGGGCTGCTGCTTGTAGAGCAACTCAAGTCGTTTTTCACTCTCCAAATAATGAGTGGTCTCATCTTCTTTACCTTCTGGTCATTGACTGTTGTCTGTTCTTTCCTTGCAGAAGAGCTGTTGTAGATAATTCCCTGCGTTAAGCTGGTTTGATGGGCTGTACACAAGTTAGAATCCTAGAAGGAGGGTTGGAAGGGACTTTAAAGATCATCTAGTTCCAACCCCCCTGCCATAGACAGGGACACCTCCCATTAGATCATGTTGCTCAGTGCCTTATCTCTGGATGTCAGAGCCCCTGTCAGGCATCCTGTACAGCATCCACAGTTTCCTTTTTCTGAAATTTGCCCAGTGTTTTATGGGTTACTAAACCTAACTATAAAAGCAACAGCAGTTTGCACTCTTGGTAGTTCAGATAGTGTGTAGCTGAAGGGTTTAACGTTTTTTTTGAATGTGCTATTTCAGTTACTGTCATATTTTTACTGATGGCATGAGAAATAGTTGGTCATCACCCTGTGATAGCACTGCATTCATCTGAATTTATTCTAAATAGCAAGTGAGTATAATTACTCCCCATTTTGAGTTATCCTTGGCAAGTCTCCTAATTCTGCCCAGAAATAACTCCATGTAATTGTGAAGGTTCATATAAGGATCCTGAAGTTTTCTGATAAAATACATCTCCTTGTCAAAATTTTGCTTCCTCCTTGCTTTGTGCTGGGGCCCTGAAGAGGAAGATTTGGGG
>VZTY01028179.1:9086-26087 GCA_013400935.1 Turnix velox
TGCCCATGGCAGGGGGGTTGGAACTAGATGATCTTGAAGGTCCCTTCAAACCCAAACCATTCAATGATTCTCCTGGCTCCAAGGGGCAGAGCAGCCACCACGGAGGTGAAAGGCAAGGTCCCACTCAAGGCAGAGCAGGAGTGAGGAGAAATGCTGGCAAAGCAGCCTGGTCCACACTGGGGCTGTTCCAGCTGTTACCTCTTCATAACTGATGATGTTTAATGCAAGAAACTCTGGAAGCTGAGGGTGTCACATCATGATTTAGGAACCACATTCTTCCTTGAGGTGTCCCTTTTATAGACATTATTAAAACAGTGTTTCTGTTCCCACATGCCAATAGTTTGGGGGGGGGGAGGTTGGGGAGAGGAAGGAGAAAGTAAAGCAAAGCACAGCAAGTGAGGAACAAAGTTATTGTGAGCTTAGAAGATGTTAAATGAATTAATTCGATTCATTCTTAAACTTAACTGGCAGGACTTAATGAAAGCATGAATAGCTATTTTGTTTCATGAATGACTGGAGTTAAGTGACTCTTGATGTCAGTGTATTTCACCCAGGGTAAAACTACATGAATAATTCACTGCTGAGTGGATGGAATGAATGGGGCTGTGCTCGTAGATGGGATGGTGATTTGACATGATGGGGCACACTCAGTGCTGACAAAGGGCAACAGTTAATTTACAGTGCTCACTCATTCTCCCTAAGATCTTTATAGAAAGCCTGGCACTTTTTGTCATGTACTCCACATTAAGATGGATTCTGTGTGACAAAAAACACTGAAGCATAGCTCACTTTTAAAAATGTTCACTAGTTTAAAGGCAAAGGAAAAAAAAAAATCTACCTTCCTGTCTTGTTTGGCTGAAACATTGCTCCAAAGAAAATGTGTTTAAAAGTAACTTAAAAACAAATGGAGGAAGGCATCTATCTATCACTTGAGCATCTTGTCATAGAGGCAGTAGTTGATAGCTGCTAGAACCTCTTCTTGATAGGGAAGAATCTGGCAGCCTCTCACAGAATGGGATCCTGGACTGCAAATAATTGTGCTTTTACCTGAGCTCTTATTTCCAAAGCTGAAAGGGAAGAGACTGGGTAAAATTTCTGCACTAAAGTATTTACAATGAACAATCATAGTAGGGCATTTTCTCAGCCTTCTTAAAAAAGCTGATCCTTTAATGCAAGCCATTTGTAATCTGGAAAGACAGGACACAATTCAGCTTCATCTGACAAATGGGCCACAAAAGTTTACTTGTGCATAATAATGATACATCCATCTTTACTTTATACTTCCCAACTGCATGGTTATTGCAAACATCTGTGTTGCTGAAATGGCTGCTATTACAACTCATTTATATGGTTTAAAAATAGTGATAGATGAAAGGCAGGAGGGAGAGGGATGTGAGGCACTTTTTTCCCCTCACAAATTTAACAATAACTTAGTTTGATGATGGAGCATTTCTCTGACAGTGCTCAGAGCCTGATGTATGCAAAAACAACTTCATGGGGAACCTCCAAACCATCAACACAGCACAAATTTTGCATGTATCACCTAATCCTTAGCAAAAAAGGCTAATGGAAAGAGGGCTAAAAGGTGGATTCCCACCCCATGTCACACATGCTCTACCATCCAATTTTAGCACAGGTCCTACCTGGCCACACTAAGTTCACCCAAAAAGCAGCTCAATTTTTAAAACCATCCTCAAATTAAAGTGTTTTCTTGCCTTGTCCAAAAGAGTTATGATTTTTTTCTCATACTATGGTGTGCTGGAGACCATGCCTACCTCTCAAACAAGCCAGCCTGAATTTCCCTGGTTTTAATACCCCTTGATGTTGGCTGATTTGGCATAAATCCTGCCCTGAAATGCAGTTCCATGGTTAACAGTGAGATGTGATGCTTCTTAGCTCCCAGATCTGCCAGGTATTTGCATGCATTTACTTCTTAGCCAAATGATTTGTAGCTGCACATGAAGAATTGCACTTCTGTGCTCACATTGGACAAGCATATAATATCCCTGGGGATCCTGAACAGAGGTTAGGACACCAAAAAGTCTCTCTTCAGACACTTTTGTGTTCTCAAACATCCAGGTACTATTATTTGAGTGCCTTGATTTATGCCATGACATTGTGTACTCTTCATAGGCATCTGGAACATCTCAGTGATCCAGGCTGATGGACAACTGGGTTTGAGCATTTGAAATCTTTAGCACTTCATAACTTTTTATCTAAGCTCTTTAAGCTAGCTCATGGCTGCCTTGGTGGGTTTCTTTGGTACATCTCAGTATACAGAGTAAAATTAGCAGGTGTGTGTAGTCATGCCACGCTAGGAGAAGATGAGAAGTCAGTTTTCAGCATGATGTATGATGCCTCCCTTTCTAATAGTGCTCACATGATACTCTGCCACAGCACTCACAGGAACATGCACTGAAACTGCCCAGGCCACAAACTAAGAGGTGTGAAAAGTTCTCCAATAGATTACAAACACTTCTCACTCATAAAATTTCCTGTCTCAAAAAGCACTGGGAAAACTTTTTATGACAACCCTCCAGCAAGGCATTTAATTTCTTCATCTCTCTCCTTAATTGTTGCTAAGTATTTAACACCAAACTAAGGACCATCTCTGCCTGGAGGAAGGAAGTGACACCGTGGTGCTCACTGCAGAAGCTCCTGCTGCCTGACAGACCTACCTGGTGCTGACACACACTCCACTGTTTCTGCACTGGCACACATCAATCATGGAGGGACCTGGGAAAACTTGTCCCAGTGAATTTCAAATCCCAAGACCATCCAAATGAGTTTATATTTTCACATTTGGGCAGGCTGAAGGAATTGGGGATGTTGAGCCTGAAGAAGGTCCAGGGGGGACCTCTGAGGAGCTTCTCAATACCTGAAGTGGGCTACAGAAAGGCTGGGGTAGGACTTTTGAATAGGGTCCAGGATGGCAGGACTAGGAGTGATGGATGCAAATTGGAAGAGGGGAGATTTAGGCTGGAAAGAAGACAGAAGTTCTTGGCAGTGAGGGTGGTGAGACAGTGGAAGAGGTTGCCCAGAGAGGCTGTGGATGCCCCCTCAATCCCTGGAGGTGTTTAAGGCCAGGCTGGATGAGGCATTGAGCAACTTGATCTAGTGGGAGGTGTCCCTGCCCATGGCAGGGGGGCTGGAACTAGATGATCTTGAAGGTCCCTTCCAACCCAAACCAATCTATGATTCTAAGTAGTGCAGCAGGGAAACCCCAGTGTGCCCTTTGCTCCTGCAGACAGCAGACACCCCCCAGAGCTGTGCCCTTGGATGATGTCCCTTTCCATGCCATACAATCATCTTCATGGCCTCCTCTGGACCTGTTCCAACAGCTCAATGTCCTTCTGATGTTGAGGGCTCCAGAACTGGACACAGTAACTCCAGGTGGGGTCTCACCAGAGCCCAGTAGAGGGGCAAAATCCCCTCCCTTGCTCTGCTGGCCACACTTCTCTTGCTGCAGCCCAGGACTGGGTTGGGTTCTGTGCTGCAAGCACACACTGCTGGCTCATGGTGAGTTTGTCATCCACTGACACCCCCAAATCCTTCTCTTCAGGGCGGCACTGAAGCCACTCTCCACCCAGCCTGTGTCTATGCTTTGAGTTGCTTCACCTGCAAAGTATGAGGAGGGCAAGGGGAAAAACAGTTGACAAAGAATGAAAAGTAAAATAATCAAAATCAATGCAAAGCTAAAAAAAAACCAGACCACTTCCCTGATTAATCTTGGTCTCTGAATTCACCAAAAAATTGTCTGGATGGTGCAGGAGAGCAGGGCATGCAGCTGTGTCAGGAGAAACATCTGAATGAAATTCTCCCACATCACCACCTTCTTTTGAATGTGCTCTGTATTTATGTCTCACTTGTAAAAGAGCTGAACAAGCGCAGCACCACAGGGCACTTCTGCAACAGCAAGACTAGAAAGTGCAGAGGGAGAGCTGACAGCTCCTCACACCTTCCATAAAGAAGTGCTTGAGCCACTGTGAGACCTACAATTAAGAAGCTATTAACCTGAGGTATGTTTTTCAACCCCTGCTGTGTTATTTTCAGGGCTGATTGCTGCAGGCTGAAGAATACATCCTAAATTTTTTCTCATTCTGTGTACTCTGAGTGCTTATTTTGCATAGACATTTGTCCAATTTCTGATAATTTCATGTCTGGAATGTCTACAGGAGTTGACACATGGGGCTATCAAAGGCAAAAATAAACCTTGCTGCAGGAGTTGCTTCTCAGCACTAAGGACTTCTCATGGAGAAGGTTTGTGCCTCATTGCCTGTGTGCTTTTGACAAAGGTTTACTGCAAGCAACAGATGTGGATGTTGTTTGTTACAATTCCCATTAGGAGTACAATCAATCATGCACAGAAAAATCCCTTTCATTAGGGAAAAACGAGAGGTACAGAGCTCTGAAATTCTTTCTTTGTTGTCCCTCTGGTTTCAGGTACATTACAGATGAATAATATCCTATAATAAAACACAAAGATTACAGTAATTGGCCATGTTAAATACTGGTGATGTGAAGGGCCTCTGGATTGCTAAGCAGTAATTCAACAGCACCCTCTTGAAGCAGAAGCACATTGAGCTAAGCCATTCCTTGTTGCATCCAACTCCTACTGATGCTGGGAACTATATTCCTACAAAACTCAGTTGGATGAAATGTAAAGTAAAGGTAAGAGAGTGCACCTTGCACAGTTGTGCACATTCAAGTGCCAATCAGCTAAAGTCTATCTAGGAAAAGAAAGACACAGCTATTATCCTGTTTTTTAGTCCACGCTCTCATTGCTTGGATGGGATATTTTGAAAACACACATACAAAGTGCATCCTGTTATTTAACCTTTTGTTTTGTTTTTTTACTGAATTACACAGAACACTGCCTCTTCTCTAGAGTGCTTCATTACATATGTGCTGGTAGACAATCAAACCAGAGCTTTCTCTTTTTATTTTTTTTTAGAAGCTTGCTGAACCTAGGATGGACAGAGGAAGCTCAGAGCTGGTTGCCATCTGTCTCACTCGTAGCAGGATGCATGGGGAGGTGACAGCACCAGCACCCATCTTTGTCTCCATCCTTCCTGGCAGCAGGAGCTGGTGCCTCCCAGACTCCAGCTCACAGCAAATCCATTTGTTGGACATTCAAGTCCAGCCACAACCACTGCAACAGTACCAGGCTCCAATCTGGGGATCAGATGAGATCTTTTGAAGTCTGCAACGTGCTAGGAAATTCCTCTAAGTAATAAGGGACTGAATATCTGACACGTGCTCTTACTCAGTGGAAAACTTGCAGGATGATTAAATTAAAAACATAATACTCTGAGAATTCCTCCTCTTTGATCTCCTTCTGACATACCACTGTAAACAGTAGTGCTGGAAAGATTTACAAGGGAAAGGTTTCAGAAGATCAGATCCTGGGCTGAGAAGAAGCCACATATATGGGTTTGGGCTGTGTGTTGCTCAGGTGACTCAGAGCATCCCCTCCTTGCTGCCACATCACAGAAACACAGAATATCAGGGTTTGGAAATGACATCAAGAGACCATCTAGTCCCATTCCCCTGCTGGAGCAGGAACACCCACATCAGGTCCCACAGGAAGGTGTCCAGGTGGGGTTTGAATGTCTCCAGAGACAGAGACCCCACACCCTCTCTGGGCAGCCTGGGACACTCTTCTCTCACCCTCACCCTGACAAAGTTTTTTCTCATGTTTCTGTGGAACCTCCTGTGTTCCAGCTGCACCCATTGCCCCAAGTCTCCCATTGGAGATCACTGAGAAGAGCCTGGCTCCATCCTCCTGACACTCTCCCTTTACATATTTCTAACCATGACTGAGGTCACCCCTCAGTCTCCTCTTCTTCGAGCTAAAGAGCCCCAGCTCCCTCAGCCTTTCCTCAGCAGGGAGATGCTCCAATCCCTTCACCATCTCTGTGTCTCTGAGCTGGACTCTCTCCATCAGTTTCCTGTCCTTCTTCAACTGAGGGTCTCACAACTGGACACAACACTCCAGATGTGGTCTCACCAGGGCAGAGCAGAGGGGGAGGAGAACCTCTCTCAACCTCCTAACCAGACCCCTTCTAATACACCCCTGGCATCCTCCCATGGAGGAGTTTGTCTTTAACCATTAGCAAAGCACTCAGAGAGAAGCCTTTTCACTTCCTTAAACCATCACTGGGTTGCAATTTTTTGTGTCCTGAGCCTGCTGTGAAAGCAATCATCCTGCTCAGCTGCTGAACCAGAGGACAGAGAAGCTTGTGGAGGTGCCAGAGCAAAGCCCTTTGGGCTGCAGTCCTGTGCTTGCACGTATGTGCACACAAATATGAATATTCCTCTCACACGGGTTTGTTGATCCACTTCTCCTTCTAAGAGATGAGAGGACTGCAAGAGTGAGTTTTCTTCTCATGAATCTCCTGATTTCCCTTCCATGCATGTCCCCAGCTGCCACAGGTCTCTGGGACAGCTGTCCCTCCTCTCCTGCCTCAGGCCATTCTCCCAGGCATCTTCCAGAAGCACCGATGCCAAAATAAACACATCAGATAGAGAGATGTTTCTCAGATTCTTACAGAGCCCATCTTAACAGATGACTTATGTCTATGGAGCAATGTATGTGGGAAACAGAGACACAGTTCACACTTCTAGAAGGCTTAGAAGATTGTGAAACTTCTAGGAATACAAATTAATCAGGTTTAATTACACTTAAAAATCTTTATTACTCTCATGTTTAATTTCTTCATGCCTGAATCTTCAACTCAGTTTCTATACTGAGTAAATGGCTAACTGAAAAAAATAAAAATCTTCAACTATGCTCATGAATATGAATGGTCCCTGGTTTCTGCTGTGCAGGATTTTGTTTATGCAGGCAAGGTTTGTGGTGGTTCACATCCATAGAGAATATTTCAGCTGTAAATTACAGTTGGTGACGATGTGCATCACCCATTCAGTCTGGTCTTTGGGTACAATGGTTGTGTTTAAGCACTGGCAATCTCTTTCAGGCAAATCTACCAGCTAGAATCCCTCTATTTTTTCATTTAACAGGAGTTCAGTGATCAGCTGTAGCAGGAATATTTGCAAGTGTGAAAGCTAATCAAACTGTGGGGGAGGACGAAGCAGGGAGGATGATAAGTGGTTTCCTGAAGATCTCACTAAAATATTATCACTAGACAGGAATCCTCACAACAAAACATTTCAAACAGAGGGGACACATCAGGGAGGACACAGATGTAGAGGAGCTCCAAGATGCTCATGGGTTAGGGTTGAAATGCCACACAATGGGCTCTTCTAGAGATCATGGTCTATTCTTCGACACCCACACATCAAAATACTGCCTACATTTGGTGAAATCCAATAATCTACTTCTAGTCACTTGTAACTATTGCAGTTGAGAAGCTGAAATAATATTTTGTTAAATGAATTCTATTTATTTCTGTCAATGTCCTTCTCCGCTCTTGCCACTTCAAAAAGAAAATTCAAGGTCTGCAAGCCCAGATGGATGACACCAAACTCCACTGCAACTTGTATCCTCAGGCAGAGATCAGCTGTCATGAAAAGCTACCAAAATAGAAAGAACATGTCTCTGGAGAAGCCCAAAAGAGAAAAAGCAGCCAGTGTTGTTCTCTCCTTTAAAGGAGGGGATGTGATGTAAGAAAAAACTTTGAATGTCACATGGGTGGAGACTTGCAGAAGGTGGGAAAAAGTACTCTCTGAAGGACATATTTTTGGAGCTGTTGTGGGAAATCTCTCTGCAGGCAGATCTGTCTATGGGGGAAGATCACACCCTGCCATGAGGAAGGACTGGCCCATTTGGAGCTCAGGACAAACACTTGGCAGGAAAACAAGTTCCATCAGGGATCTGCATCAGGACTGCACATATCAGTCCTGCAAAGATTAACACATATTCTGTACATGAATGTTCCCTCTGTAATTCATGGGTGTAAACATATGCATGTGCATCAGATCAGGACCTCAGTGCCTTTCTCCTCTAGATCACGTGGAAGTTTTTCTGACTGTAAATGTGCAGGAACAGTTTTGAGCAGAGTTAACCAAAGCCTCTGCATAGTCCTGGGTGTTTTGAGACCAGCCCATACTCAGAAATATGACTGCTCCATGGGGCTTATTGCCTTGAGACTCATTTATGACAAGTGGCTCAATAACCAGGAACCATTATTTTTATTTTTTTATCTAATTTTTTTATTATTGCATATGGGTGCTATGTAAAACTAACTGGAATAATTATGCATTTTATAGCCCTTTTATCAAAATTGCTTAAGATTGTTCACACTTTCAAGGCAGCTTTTGCCTTCACATTTCTTACTAAGCCAATTTCAGACAATATTTGATGAGATTTATGCCATTGAGCGACCTGGACAAGCTGGAGAGGTGGGACCATGGAAACCTCATGAAGTTCAACAAGGATAAGTGCAGGTGCTGCACTTCATGCAGGCCAGTCCTTGTTACCAACAGAGACTGGGAGGTGGGGTGATAGAGAGCAGCTCTGTGGAAAAGGATTTGCGGGGTCTGGTGGATTAAAAGATGGACAATGGTGTGCACTCACAGCCTAGAAGGTCAGCCATATCCTGAACTGCATCAGCAAAGCCATGGCCAGCAGGTCAAGAGAGGAAATTCTGGCCCTTTACTCATTCTCATGAGACCCCACCTGTGTCCCAGCTCTGGACACCACTGCAAAAGGACATGGAACTATTGGAGAGGGACCAGAGAAGGCCATGAGGATGATGAGAGGGGTGGAACCACCTCTGCTGTGAGGACAGGCTGAGAGAGCTGGGGCTGTTGAGGCTGGAGAGGAGAAGGTTGTGGGGAGAACTCACAGAGTCCTCCCACTGCCTGAAGGGGCTACAGAAAAGCTGGGGAGGGGCTGTTTGCCAGGGCATGGAGTGATAGGATGAAGGCCAGTGGTTTGAAACTAGAGCAGGGAAGGGGTAGTTTAGACATTAGGAAAAAGTTTTTCATCATGAGGGTGGTGAGGCACCAGCCCAGGTTGCCCAGAGAGGTGGTGGTGGCCCCATCTATCCCTGGAGACATCCACAGCCAGGTTTGCTGAGGCTCTGAGCAACCTCATCTAGTGCAGGATGTCCCTGTAACTGCAGGGGATTGGACTAGATGACTTCTGAAGATCCTTTGCAACCTTTTGGTTCTATGATTGTATGTTACTATGGCTTTTTTATTAGTATTGTTCTGATTATGACATTAACTTGTATAATCTGATTTTTACTACATCATGTCTGGTCTGCTGCTGAGCTGCTAAAACTTGAATTTTGAAGGAAAAAAGATTAAATGAGATATGGTAAGAGTAGACAGTTCTTCAGGTAACAATGGTCCTGATACTCTGATAAAATATTTCTTATTTTCTAAGAACTTTCCTTTCTAGACCAGTAATTTGTATGCTGTCTAATGTGGTGTTTGCAATCATGAACAAAAAACCTGATCACCTTCACCAATATAATTTCTCCTGTGTTGGGTAACCAAGATTTCTCTCACCAATTGCTGCTGCTTTTTTGTAAGCAAAGGTGGTGGGGGAGCAGAAAGAGAACTTTTGGACTTGGATTCTACCAAGGATTTGATTGAATCACAAGTAAATCAAAGGGGAAGATGAAAAGAATTCCTGGGAATATATTTATAAACCCACTGGACTGAACAACAAGCATTTGAGGTTGTTAACAGAGCTAATAGAGGGAAGTGCAATAACTTGAGCAGCAATTTTTGAAAGTTCATAGAGAACAGATGAGGTGCCAGAGGATTTCAGAGCCACAAAATACAGCACTTGGTT
The DNA here is from genome assembly GCA_013400935.1 of Turnix velox. Taxonomy (NCBI): domain Eukaryota; kingdom Metazoa; phylum Chordata; class Aves; order Charadriiformes; family Turnicidae; genus Turnix; species Turnix velox. The sequence continues at coordinate 18,856 of VZTY01028179.1, forward strand.
GAGTTATAAAAAGGGGCATCCAGGAATTTACTAACCAAATAATTTCACTTCAATAGCAAGTAAACTATGTAAGAACTCATAAAGGAGAAGTTAGAGCAACTCAGAATCACAAGTAATTGGGTGGGAAAGGGCTTGAAGAGATCATCTGGTAATCTCATCAGACATCTTGTAAGAGTAAACACTCAGTAAGATCTGGTACTTGGCTGTACATATTTCAGCTGGCCCTTTCTACACCCAAGGAGAGAATTCAGCCACAAGGAACTTTCCTTGTGAAGAGCACGAGGGACTTTCTTGCTCTTCTGCCCAGTTTTGCCTCAGTAAGGAGCAAAAATCCCCAGAAATTACAGCAGCTGGCATAGAAAAATCTAGCTGTTAAACTTGATGATTCCTCTTTTACAATTTAATATATCCTGGACAGAGACCCAAGTAACAGATCGTTGGTTGATGAACTCTGATAACATGAACTGCTAATGCTGGGGTGAAGGGGATGGGAGGAAGAGTGCTCTGGCTAAGGGAGATCATAAAAGAAAGCTTTGCCTGCCAAATGCTGTAGGGCAACAAAGGGGTCAACCTGCCTTGCTGGAAAAGCAGGAGAGACTGGCTGGTTCAAGGGTGAAGAAGAACTGGATTCCCTCTGGAACACTACCTGTGCATCCTCACAGACAAAGCACAGCTCCCAAGCTGAAGAGGGTGCCCACCACCCAGGGACAGGCATCACCCAAGCAGGGAGAACACCCACCAGTGACTGTGCAAGATCTAACACACCTCAGCACCTCTGCTATGGATGGGACCAGGGCAAAAGTTCCTTTATTTTAGGGCTAGGATTGGAAGGGGTGTGAGCTGATACAGGCAGGATGCAGGAACAACCACAAAACCAGAGATGAAAGGAAAAGAACAAGTTTAATCTTGACAACTCACAGGCTGGGGAATCTCTGCTGCAGCACTGGGGCAGGCAGGAAGGGGACAAAGGCAGCTCAGAGGAAAAGAGCATCCTGGTTAGCAAGAGTCTGTGTTAGTGAGAGAGTTCCTTGTTAGAGAGAGAGTGAGAGAGTGAGAGTGCACAGACTCCCTGTTTGTGCCAGTATTACACGGATTCAAACAGGTCTGGCTGTTTCACTCTGCTTTGATCTTCTTCAACAACAGGGCAGGATTCTCAGGGAGATAGAAAATCATAGAATCATTGAATGGTTTGGGTTGGAAGGAACCTTCAAGATCATCTAGTTCCAACCCCCTGCCATGGGCAGGGACACCTCCCACTACACCAGGTTGCTCAGTGCCTCATCCAGCCTGGCCTTAAACACCTCCAGGGATTGAGGGGGCATCCACAGCCTCTCTGGGCAACCTCTTCCAGTGTCTCACCACCCTCACAGCAAAGAACTTCTTCCTTAGATCCAGCCTAAATCTCCCCTCTTCCAATTTGCATTCTTCTTTCCTCGTCCTGCCATCCTGATCCCTATCCAAAACACCTACCCCAGCCTTTCAGGTATTGATAAGGTGTCCCTGACTCCATTTCAGACTCACTTTATCTCAGGGCAGATGTTCTACTTGCAAATACTCAAGACTGAACAACAATTAATGTGATGAATGTGTTTCCCAGCACTTCCTGTGAAGGCCAGTCACTTGAGTTTAATTACAGTTCTCCTCACTGGTCCCTCTTTGCTTTCCTGCAGAAGTCTTTTTATCCATTAACAAGAAACACTAACAAATCTTTATTTCAGCTCAGACTTCTATGCAGTTTTGCACTGTTTAGATCCTTTCCTGTAACATTAAATGTAACTTTCAGGTCACAAGACCTGTACTGGATTTTGCAGATTAGTTTGGGAGATCAGGAGAAATACAGAGCAAAATTGATAAGATTAGGAAATCAGGATGGGCTCTTCTTAAAACACTGAACTGACTTGACCTCGAACAGAAACTACAAACTCCAAAGTACCAAACTTCCAGGGTGGTACCTGAGTTCACCTCCAAGGTCTTTCCTTCTTCACACACAACAAAAGCCATCCAGCCAGTCACAGAATCCCAGAATATCAGGGATTGGAACTGACCTCAAGAGATCTAGTCCCATCACCCTGTCAGAGCAGAAACACCCAGACCAGGTCACACAGGAAGGGGTCCAGGTGGGGTTTGAATGTCTCCAGAGAAGGAGACCCCACATCCTCTCTGGGCAGCCTGGGACACTCTTCTCTCACCCTCACCCTGACAATCCCCCTGAATTCTGACAAAAGGAGCAACCGGGAGCTACAAAACTTACCTCAGACTTTGCCCAGACACATCTCTTTGTATTTTCCCCTTCAATGCAAAATGACACGAGGCCATTCTGAAAGGAACAAAGAAAAGAAGAAGAGAAGTTTACTTATCATTAGATATAGATAGTAATAACCAAAAGCAATAACGAAACCATGTGAGGAGATTGAATACAGACAAACTGCTGTATTAAATGAGAGAGGAACACCAATTATGTGCAACAGAGCTCTTATTGTAGGGCATTATGATTACCTGAAATTATATTTTTTAACAGACATCCGTTTTTATTTTTGCTTCTAAAACAGGTGAAGTTCCTTTCAAGTATTGACGTCAGCTAGCCTCATCAATTGTTCCTGTAATAGCTCAACCACCACTACAGCCACAAATGCTATGAAAGAGCTAAGTACTCCCAGCACAAAGGGAACTCAGCTTGGTCATTGCTGCAGTACATATGCATGACCTCTTCTTTTACAGCACAGTAATTGATCTTGAAAATAAATCTATTTTTTTTCCCCCCTCTTTAAAAGAAGAGAATTTAGTACTCATCACATGTGCTGGACCAAGTTCATGGCAGACCTCCTGCTCAGTCTACAGGAGAGCAAATCTCCAAAGCAAGGCTGACAACAGTAGGAAAAGATGGACTTCCCTGAAAGAATGGACAAGATGGACTTCCCTGTGGATGTTTTTAATACCAGGTCTGCCTGTAAATTTGGCAAGTAAAATAGTGGTGTAGAAAAAAAAAGCATGCCCACCTTGCCTTAGCATGTTTAGGGAAGCTTATCAATGCCTGCAGGAGGCCTACAGAAAGGCAGGGGTAGGACTTTTTAATAGGATGTGTGATGGAAGGATTGGAAATAATGGATGTAAATTGGAAGAGGGGAGATTTAGGCTGGATCTAAGGAAGAAGTTCTTTGCTGTGAGGGTGGTGAGACACTGGAAGAGGTTGCCCAGAGAGGCTGTGGATGCCCCCTCAATCCCTGGAGGTGTTTAAGGCCAGGCTGGATGAGGCATTGAGCAACCTGTTGTAGTGGGAGGTGTCCCTGCCCATGGCAGGGGGGTTGGAACTTGGTGATCTTGAAGGTCCCTTCCAACAGAAACAATTCTATGATACAAAGTCTGAGCTTTGCTCTGGATCCTAGAGGCCAAGCCTGTGACTGTCTCCAGAAAGCCTGACGTGAGATTCTCCTGCTTCCCTGTCCTTGAGCAGTTGCTTGCTCTCTACACCTGAGGGAATTTGTGGCTAGAAGTTTTAAGCTTCCTGGACTCACTTGCAAAGCCACCCACTAGTGGGACAAAGAGGACATGTGCTGGTAGGTTGGTAGCTACCAAAATAGGAATAAATAAAATATTTGCTGTTCTTCCTTTCAGGACACATTCATGGACACCAACCTGGTGCTCAGGCTGAGGCTTATCTTAGATTTGGCTTTTGATTGTGACAGTCAAGCCTTGGCTGGGCTTGCTCAGCTGAATTCACCTCAAGGGAGGTGTCCCATGGCAGGGGAGTTGGAACTAGATGATCTTGAAGGTCCCTTCCTACCCAAACCATTCTATGATTCTTAGGCTAAGCAATAAGAGTCCCCCCTAAAGCTGGATTAGAAGCCATCAATTCTTTCAGACATCAGCTGTCAATGTATCTGCCTATTTGATGTCCCTGGTCACATCCAGCCCCTGCTGTGTCCCATCCCCCCCACTTACTTCCTGTTTGGTCTTTCATTTATGTTTTGACCCTTAATTATTACTAAAATTGACCCCTCCTCTCTCACAGGAGCCCTGGGTTGCACTGTTTATTTATCATTGCCATTATTTTGGTTGTAAAAGACATCCGTGAGTGGAGGATGTGTGTGGGGGAGAGGGGATGCTAACTCCTGGTAGTTGCTCAGTGGAAAACTTCAAGCCCTGCCAGGTTAAACAAAGGCAGGCAGAGAAGCTGCAGAGGCCAGCTCAGTCCAAGAGAGTGCTTGGGATCCCTGGGGAGAGCGAGGGAAATCTACTGAAAACACTGAAATGACACTTTTGCTTCCCGAGTAGATTTTTATTTTAGATGTGAAGAAGGACCCAACCAACAGGCACTTTCACGTGGGAAGCACTGAAAGCTCCTGGTGAGGTGACCACCCTCAGAGGCACAAAGGCCAGCAATGGCCACACAGCACTGTGCAGCCCAGCAGCTTCCCAAAGCTCTGCAGAACCACCTCTGACTGACCGTGCAAAGCTGCTGCTGAAACCACAGACCCTCAACCTTTCACTTCTCCTCTGCTCTCTTGTGTGAAGGATTCACATTCACCGAAACACCTCCACTGGCCCCAGATTTCAAGCTCCCTGCAGTTACAGAAAGAACCTTACATGAGATGTTCACAGTGGGATCGACTGCACCCTCAGCAACTCTGCAGATGACACCAAGCTGTGTGGTGCAGTTGACATGCCAGAGGGAAGGGATGGAATCCAGAGAGACCTTGACAGGCTTGAGAGGTAGGCTCATAACAAGTTCAACAAGGCCAAGTGCAAGGTCCTGCACCTGGGTCAGGGCAACCCCAAGCACAGACACAGGCTGGGTGGAGAGTGGCTTGAGTGCAGCCCTTGAAGAGAAGGATTTGGGGGTGTCAGTGGATGAGAAACTCACCATGAGCCAGCAGTGTGTGCTTGCAGCACAGAAGCCAACCCAGTCCTGGGCTGCATCAAGAGAAGTGTGGCCAGCAGGGCGAGGGAGGGGATTTTGCCCCTCTACTGGGCACTGGTGAGACCCCAACTGGAGTTACTGTGTCCAGTTCTGGAGCCCTCAACATCAGAAGGACATTGAACTGTTGAAACAGGTCCAGAGGAGGCCATGGAGATGATGAGAGGGCTGGAGGAGTTGGAGTTGTTCAGCCTGGAGAAGAGAAGGCTCAGGGGGGACCTCAGAGTGACTTCTCAATACCTGAAGAGGGCTACAGAAAGGCTGGGGTAGGACTTTTGAATAGGGTCCAGGATGGCAGCACTAGGAGTAAGGGATGCAAATGGGAAGAGATTTAGGCTGGATCTAAGAAGTTCTTTGCTGTGAGGGTGGTGAAACACTGGAAGAGGTTGCCCAGAGAGGTTGTGGATGCCCCCTCAATCCCTGGAGGTGTTTAAGGCCAGGCTGGATGAGGCACTGAGCAACCTGGTGTAGTGGGAGGTGTCCCTGCCCATGGCAGGGGGATTGGAACTAGATGATATTTGGGGTCCCTTCCAGCCCAAACCATTCTATGATTCTATGAGCACACCCATGCCAGCTTACTGATGGACAAACACCAGAGTCAGACTCAGATGGCAGTTGACTTCTACCCTTGCCTTGGGGCTAAAATCAAATGATTTTGAAGCCCATGAAAATATGCTCTCCCATAAGATGTCCAGCATCTCTTGTTGCAGTCTGGGCTAAAAATATTACAAGTACAGTTCAGGCTTTTGTCATTCCCACTGCCCACAGGAGGAGGATGTGCAGAGGATCAGAGGCTATTAAGAAAAAAAAATTCATTCAGGAGTCTGTCTTTTTTACATTTTCCAAGTGACCCCAAGTAGTGTGTGCTTCCTGTTCAGTCTTGACCGGAAGCTTTGGCTTTGTGCTGACCTTTCTCTGCAAGGGAAGGAAGGATCAGGAGCTCTGGCTGTCACTTTGATGCTGGATTTTTTTGCAACTGACAGCTCTCCTGGTTCCCATGTCCAGAAATCAGGGATGGCTCCTTGTTTCTGCCCAACAGAGCTACAGCATCTCTGTACCAAGCTCAGCAGCAGGACCACTGCCATCTGGGAGCCACAGCAGCCTCTCACTGGTGGCTTGTCCTCTGCTAGAGCAAGGCCAGTGCAAAATGTTCTCCCAACTGAACCTGCCAGCTGCACCAGCATGAATTATGTCCAACAACATAAAGAGTAGGTCAGTCTAAACCTTCTACAGACTCCCGGGAGCTGACTGATTAAGGTCAGAGCAATAACTGAGCCTAGATCCTCTGAAGGATACATAAAGCAAGAATTTATGTTTTCTTTTTTATGCTCCTTTTCCCCAAACTAAGATTAAAACCCACTTCTTTTTGGAAACCTAAAACCTTGCTGATAACCCTAAAGTCCTAAATGAAGTGGTGTGATGTGGAATGAGGAGGTGATCATGTATAAATAAGATGGAGAAGATACAGAGGTTTCATTTCCTACAAATTAATTCCCTACAAGCTGCATAAACTTTGCTCTGTATAAACAAAACCTTTACAGACAAAGATGTTAGGGTTTTTTTTTAACCTTTGAATTATTTAGAGAAGAAACAAAAATGCTATTTAGTTGTCTAGGAGCTTTAGCCAGTACCATCAGATTCAGAGTTGCTCCTGCAGCCTTCCTAAATCCACTTCCTCACACTTCTGACTATAAAATGAATGTAAATAAACTTACAAAGACACAACCTCATGCAGCCGGATATTACTGAACTCTCTCAAATTTCAAGAACAAACTGACACCAATTTGTATCTACCCCCCTGCACAAATCCACCATGTCTTGCTACAAATGGGCAGCTGGCTTTGAAGCCACCACACTACTCCTGGCCAGACCACAGTGTAATCTATGGTGCCAGCACTGCTCCACTACTTTAGCTCAAAAATTCCTAGAATGGTTTGGGTTGGAAGGGACCCTCAACCCTAGAACTACTAGAAGTAATGGATGCAAGTTGGAAGAGGGGAGATTTGGGCTGGAGAGAAGAAAGAAATTTTTTACTGTGAAGGTGATGACATGCAGGAGGAGGTTGCCCAGAGAAGTTTTGTATGCCCCCTCAGTCCCTAGAGGTGTTGAAGGCCAGGCTGGATGAGACATTGAGCAACTTGGTCTTGTGGGAGATGTCCCTGCCTACGGCAGGGGGTTGAAACTAGATGATCTCTAAGGTCCTTTCCAACCCAAACTATTTTATTATTGTATTCTATGATTCTATGATTCAAGATCATCTAGTTCCAACCCCCCTGCCATGGGCAGGGACACCTCCCACTACACCAGGTTGCTCAGT
>VZTY01028179.1:26301-45420 GCA_013400935.1 Turnix velox
CAACTCAATGTCCTTCTTGTGTTGCGGGCTCCAGAACTGGACACAGTCTATATAAATGAATCTAACAGTAATTCTGCAAAAGAGGTGGCAACCCACAAAATCTGTTCAATGGCCCAGCTCTGGTTTAGGTGTTTGTTCTCCACTGCCTGCATGTGTAGAGCATGTCCTATCCAGCCTGTGGAGGCAAGGATGGGAACTGCTGTTTTGGCTTTGCTTTTGGGTTTGGTCTGACAGAGTCTCCTGGGAGGAGATCAGAGTTGCCCCTTCCCACACAGTTCAGGGCACCCTCAGTTTGGAGAGGGAGTGTGAGAGGGGCAGAGATGACATAGGGAAGCTTGGCATGACCCCCAAGGCATGCCAAGGAGTGGGGAACACCCTGGAGCAAACATACACAGTAATGGAGTTGATGTTGAAGCCCTTACCTGGGGACAGGATAGTGGGCTGGAGGCTGTCACATGGGAGGCAGTGGGTTCATAAACAAGACTAAGTCCTCCAAGGACACAAAAAAGAGCTTTTCATTTTAACCTGAGATCTTTTCCTGTTCAGAAAGTTACCAAATTTGAGCCTGCTTTCTGTGAAGACTGAAGAGTCCCTGGGAGTGTCCTCATGTGCTTGCTTTTAGAAAGAACATCAGGGGTCTACAAAGGGGTCAGACTCATGGGTCCACTGGATGTGGCTTTGCCAAATAAACAAACAAGTCATTATGTATGGACAACCATAAAAGTACCATCAGAAAGCAGCAATATCATCCTTTAAGTATATTTCAGAGCGCTTAATTCCCTCTCATATTCAAATGTACGTAGTAGCAATTAGAAATGCTAGTTGTTGTTATTTGTTTTCCTTCATTGTACTATTCCATATCAGTACATTGCATGTCATTTCAGAGGAAGAGTGCTTTCGTACATCAGAAAGACATTTTTGTCTCATTAGTGCTCTATGACTAAAAATAAACCCACAGGATTTAAAATGAATGCTTGTGATACTTACCTGCCCTTCAAAGAATTAATTAAAATCTCCAGGTCTAAAGATGCATTTTCCTAGAGAAGCAGGGAGACCTCTTTACACTGATGCTATTAGGAGAAAATCAAGCAGAGAAGAGAGTTGCTTGTGCTCACTGTGGGCAACACCAGCAAGGGAAGGCTGGGGGGATGTCACACTTTCACAGAATCACAGAGTATCAGGGATTGGAAGGGATCTCAAGGGATCATCTAGTCCCATGCCCCTGCCCAAGAAGGAACACCCAGATCAGGTCACACAGGAAAAAAGTCCAGGCGGGGTCTGAATGTCTCCAGAGAAGGAGACCCCACACCCTCCCTGGGCAGCCTGGGACACCCTTCTCTCACCCTCACCAAGTTTTCTCTCCTATTTCTGTGGAACCTCCTGTGTTCCAGTTTGCACCCATTGTCCCTTGTCCTATCACTGTAGATCAATGAGAAGAGCCTGGCTCCATCCTCCTGACACTCACCCTTTCCATATTTATAGACATGACTGAGGTCACTGCTCAGTCTCCTCCAAGCTAAAGAGCCCCAGCTCCCTCAGCCTTTTCTCAGAAGGGAGATGCTCCAATCCCTTCATCATCTCTGTGTCTCTGCACTGGACTCTCTCCAGCAGTTCCCTGTCCTTCTTCATCTGAGAGCCCCACAACTGGACTCCAGATTTGGTCTCACCAGGGCAGAGCAGAGGGGGAGAAGAACCTCTCTCCACCTACTGACTACACCCATTCCAATACAGCCCAGGATGCCATTGGCCCTCTTGGCCACAAGGACACATTGCTGGCTTTACTGTAGCTTGTTCTGGAAAACTTGGGCAGTCACTCCAGAGGGCAAAATTTCAGAGGGGCAGCTTCCAGAGAAGATAATTTGAACATTAAGAATAAAATACCCAGGAAGTGCTTTGCTAGTACAACCCCCTGTATTTCTCTGAAGCCACCTCTCATTGGAAAATACTGTTGTTATTCTGCCTCTGTTGAAACATATCTGTCACACATGGTAACCTCATGCAAAGGTGGGGCTACCTTCTGTGTCACTGCTGTCTGTAGCCACAGCTTCTCAGGACAGATACAAACAGCACACAGTTGAGATAATGGTCCACAATTCAGATTCACATTTTTTTATCCTCGTTCCTTCCCTGTGTCTGTAATACCTGTTTCTAACATCACCAGTAGTCTGATTTTGCAGCTTTCATCTGAAAAAAAAGACCCAAAACAAACAATCAGCAGTGAGAATAGATGCCTCTATAGTGCTGCTCCTTAAGTTAATAAAACCAAATATGTACTAGAATCTGATTTTTTTACTTTTCTTTATTAGGTACTTTATCATCTGTGCCCTGTTTTCCAATCTGATTTGTTACTAGAAGATAAAGCAATTATGTGCTGAAACATGACTGCAGTGTAAAACTCCATGCAACCTGTGAAGTGATGGCTCAGTGACAGACAGGGCTTTGCTGGTTATATTGTGGCTGGGAAAAACCTGGTCTGTTATGTGTGACAGCTGAGGGATGCTCTCTCTCTGTCCTGATGGTCCCCAAATCTTCCCAGCACAGCACCCAAACCAGGGAGAGATGGCCACTAGGGATCCTGCAGAGAAACACAGAATCATAGAATGGTTTGGGTTGGAAGGGACCTTCAAGATCATGTAGTTCCAACCTCCCTGCCATGGGCAGGGACACCTCCCACCACACCAGGTTGCTCAATGCCTCATCCAGCCTGGCCTCAAACACCTCCAGGGATTGATGGGGCATCCACAGCCTCTCTGGGCAATCTCTTCCAGTGTTTCACCATGCTCAAAGGAAGGAATTTCTTTCTTAGATCCAGCCTAAATCTCCCTCTTCCAATTTGCATCCATTACTCCTAGTCCTGCCATCCTGGACCCTATTCAAAAGTCCTACCCCAGCCTTTCTGTAGACCCTTTCATTTATTGAGAAGTCACTCTGAGGTCCCCCCCGAGCCTTCTCTTCTCCAGGCTGTCTTCAGAAGGGAGGTGACTCCAGCCCTCTCACCATCCTGCTACTTAATTTATTTTCTTTTGCAGTCACATATTGAACCATCCCTAATTCTCTGCTGGCTGCTGAACCTCTGGAAACACATCACACCAAAGTGTTTAAGTGAGTCACCTGTAGCTCTTATTTACAGTTTTCACTTGTGCAGCAAATACCAACTCTGTGTTTAGGACCTATTACTTCCATGATTGCTCTTTTTCAGCTGAGCACAGACAGTAAAAACTGAAGATTTCTGCAATGGAAAAGCAGTTATTTGTCAGGTTTTCACAAAATCTCTGACATGGAGGTTGCTCAAAGAAAGCAAAGAACTATAGTCTTGTTATTAATACACCAAAAGTGAATATAAACCCAGCTGACATCCAGGAAGCAGTGAGTCATTAAGTGGGTGCATGTAGGATCAGCTCAGCTCCCCCCGAGTTGATGCTGGGGTGAATATCTTTCAGCCTATTTATCAGCCACATTATTTATTCTGTCCACCTCCCTCAAGTGCTGTTGTATATTTTGTCCACCTCCCTCATGCTCTTGTAGATACATCAGCCTTCAGAAGGATGATAAACAGTCAAATCTAGGCTGAACTTCACAGAGTGGTGGCTCTATTCTGTGGTGGCTTTGTTCCCTGGTGGGCTGCATTTCAGGTAGATCCATTGCTTAAAATAGATTTGGCTCCTTGGTAGGAGAGAAATTCCCCTTTGCAGGCAAGAAACTAATGGCAAGCTCCTGAGAATCAGAAAGAAACCCTGCTGGAAGAGTAGAGTTGGTCAGTTTGTACCCCAAAAGTGAACATCTCTCCAAGTCTGGGTCTGAAGAAGCTGCTGGGAGTGATGGTTAGAGTCAAGGGGTTTGGAGTGATTTGGGTTTTGGGGGCAAACAAGCAGTAGAAGGATGGCAAAGTGAGATTTTTTCCAAATATGTGGCCAAGGCACTAAGGATAAACAGTGTCAGCAACAACCTGAGTGTGAAGCTCTGTTGGGAGAGCATCAGACTCCTAATCTGAGGATCAAGGCTTCAAGTCCCTGTCCGCGTACAAGGCTTGTCAGAGTTGGGCTGATGGTTGTACTTGATGATCTGAAAGGTGCCTTCCAACCTTGGTGATTAAGAAATTATTCTGATTCTTGACTGGAGAAAGGGAGTGTGCAAAGTCAAGGAAAACTGAATTTTGCAGCTTTGGGGAAGAAGTTGTGTGACCCAAGGATACATAGACTGGCCAGTACTGCTGCAGCAACAAGGAAAAAGGGGGAAGAGTGGGTATATTTTGGGATAGTCTGTATCCTCCCTCACCATCACCACTGCCACAAGCACCCTAATCCCACCTCACAAGGCAGCTGCTGCTCTGGCTTTACTGAACCAGCACAGGCAAAGTGAGAAGCCAAGCTACAGCTCTAACTGGAGCATTTCCCTGTATTTGCTGGTGTTTAGAACCAGCCAGAATCATAGAATGGTTTGGGTTGGAAGGGACCTTCAAAATCATCTAGTTTCAACTCCCTGCCATGGGCAGGGACACCTCCCACTAGACCAGATTGCTCAGTGCTTCATCCAGCCTGATCTTAAACACCTCCAGGGATTGAGGGGGCATCCACAGCCTCTCTGGGCAGAAAGAGACTCTTAAGTGTAATTATTGATCCCACTGGCTTATTGCAACTGCCTTTTTTTTCCCCTGCAGTGATTATGAGCAGCTGGATTGTTTTAAATGGCAGGGTTGTGTCTACATTTCTGCTAAGTGACATTTAAATGAGTTATCTAATAATACCTGTGAGGAGATGCATTTTTCAGTGATAGCTCTTTTGTCCTCAATTTGGCACAAGCAATGTGCTTCACTCTGCCACAGGCTGATTGGGAAAATCTTCTGTGTTTCCCTGGTGGTTCCCCTGCACCTCCTCTTGTCTCAGCAAACTCAACTTGAGTGGAAGTCCATACGTAGCAGGAAGGTCTGCAAAGGGAAAGGAAAGCATTTTGCTTGCTTAAGACTTGAAACATAATCACAGAATGTCAGGGATTGGAAGGGACCTCAAGAGATCATCTAGTCCCATCCCCCTGCCCGAGCAGGAACACCCAGATCAGGTCACACAGGAAGGTGTCCAGGGGGGGTTTGAATGTCTCCAGAGAAGGAGACCCCACACCCTCTCTGGGCAGCCTGGGACACTGCTCTGTCACCAAAAAAACCAACCCAATGCCCAATGGAAGGCTCCCAGAGCACAGAGCTGTGGCACAAAAACATACATCTTACAAGAAGTGAGAAGAGATATTAAAAGTTAATCACTCCATGGAGACCATGAGATAGTGACTGAGAATTAAAGAACAGGGAGAATATCACTCAGTAAAGAAGGCCATCTCTAACTGGACTTGAAAGTGTTTGCAGGAGAAAATCACTTCACAGAATCATAGAATGGTTTGGGTTGGAAAGGACCTTAAAGATCCTCTATTTCCAACCCCTACCTGCGCCACAGCCAGGCTCTGTTAGTTGACTGGGGCCCAAACAGTGTTTGCTCCAAACTCAAGATGGGTTTTACACCCTCATCAACCTGTGCCTATGGCAGGGACCACAGGTGGGAAAATTCCTGGAGGTGTGTCCTACAAAGGTGGGTGAGAACCCAGCTGGGAATAAGCCCTCTGTTGGTTCCTCTGAGGGGGAATTCACAGGAACAAAAGACATCAAGAGGATCTTGGGGAAAAAAACAAGGATCCCTCCCCCCCCTTCAATTCTAGCAGTTTCCAGATGATAAAGTGAAATGAAACTTTTTTGAAATGCTCAGAAACCTTTTGAACCTCATTAGTTTTCATTTCATATGGTTCTGCACAGAAAAAGTACATAAACCTGCAGCTCTTTTAGATGAAATCATGGAACATTCAGATTATATCAATCAGAGGAGGGAGAGGAGCATTCATCTTCCTAATATTTTAGCAAAAGAAATCATATTATGAAGCCTTTACAATGCTTTCTTATTTCTGGGGTCATGGGAGCTGCATAACACCAGGTCTTCCCCCGCCTCAGGAACCAAATTACTTAATTTTGAGGAAGCAATACCTGCATGCAATTAAGCTCTTAACTTTACTCCTGTGAGTAGTTTTGAATTAGAGCATGGAGAATACTTGCAGGCTTTGAATTGCACATGTGTAAGGTTTGGCAGAGCTCCACTCTTAGCCATGTTAATCTGGAAGCCTTGCTTTCTTTGTTTCCAAGCAGCAAACCTAGGAAAACCATAAATACACCATCCACTTTGAAAATGCTGTAAAATCAGTTTGGAAGACTTCAAGGAAATCAAAGGAAATGTGAGAAAATTAAAATGCTCCTGCTTAAATAAAATTTGATTTCCCTTCCAGTAACATGCAATATTTAACGAAGACTTTGAATAACATTCAGTAGAATGTGAGCATATTATTAACCTCTTCAAAACAACACGATTTACTGTAAAGTCATTACCATTCTCTTCTCTCATGTCTGGCCCCTTTGTTTCAAGTCTGTTTTCCCAGCTTACAGTATCAGGTCAACAGACTCTAACATAAGTGACTAATGCGTCTGGAATTTTTCCTCTCAACACCAAACCTCAGACCAAGCAGCAGCAGAAGGGCCATGCTGTGAATAGGATGGGAAGCAGCTTCAGCTGTACCTCCTCTCTCTGCTCAATTCTCCTTTCCCTCACAAGAGACTCCTACGTGGACTGCTGTCTGTCTCTGACTTCATTTCCTCCTCTTGCAGCTCACAGAAAATGCATCTGGACTTTTGGAATTCCAGAACCACCCTTTCTCAGGGTCTAGCAGACAAAGCATTGTTGTGTTTCCCACATCTTCACTCCAAATCTGCCCCAGGATCCTCAGAAGTCCTGGGGGAAACTTGTTTTGTGGTACAGTTGAAGGGATCTGCTCATAGAAAAGCACTTGTGGTCATAGTATCTTCTCAGTACCCAAAGGGAGCTACAGAAAGGCTGGGGTAGGACTTTTTAATTGGATATGTGATGACAGGACTAAGAATAATGAATGTAAAGTGGAAGAGGGGAGATTTAGGATGGAGAGAAGAAAGAAATTCCTTGTGGTGAGACACTGGAAGAGGTTGCCCAGAGAGGCTGTGGATGCCCCCTCAATCCCTGGAGGTGTTTTAGGCCAGGCTGGATGAGGCACTGAGCAACCTGGTGTAGTGGGAGGTGTCCCTGCCCATGGCAGGGGGGTTGGAACTAGATGATCTTGAAAATCCCTTCCAACCCAAGCCACTCAATGATTCTATGATTTCTGAGGTGCTGCCTGAGGTTAACTTAGCAAAGTGAGGGTGTGCCCTGCTTTTTGCTGTCTCAGACTGGAAATGAGAGCCCTGCAATCAGCAGAGCTTTATTGGCAGTGCTGAAAGTGTCAGGGCACAGGAGAGGAATGTCAGACTCTCACCTCTGCATTTTCACTTTCAGGTTTGGGGGAAGCAGGGGTGTCCCATCTGAAACTTTCTGTCAGTAAATTTAGTGTTTTGTGCGGACACCAGCGAATAAAAAAAACAAGTTGTGTGAAAAATGTCAGCTCTGTTTTTGCCAACTAAAATAGAACAGGAAATTGTATGCTTAACATATGTGGAGAGCTGCAAAACCCAACCACAGATATGGAAGTGCTATTATTAAGAATGGTAAACACGGCTGCGGAGGTGAAACAGACTGTGCTCTGGATATTTCCTTTAATATGAATTCCAGCTAAGGGCTTGCTTTGCATATGAAAGCAAACAGAAGATCCTCATGACAACTTCAGGAAACAGAACTGTGTTCTTATAAATTGATCATGTATTCATCAAGTTCCTTCGAAAAAAAAATCAACCTGAGCTGCTAAGTCACAAACTGTGTTAAAAAATTATAGAACAAGGGGCAAAGGGTGCAAGCTGGAACACAGGAGGTTCCACAGAAATATAAGAAAAAACTCTGAATGAGGGTGAGAGAAGAGTGTCCCAGGCTGCCCAGAGAGGGTGTGGGGTCTCCTTCTCTGGAGACATTCAAACCCCACCTGGACACCTTCCTGTGTGACCTGATCTGGGTGTTCCTACTCCAGCAGGGGGATGGGACTAGATGATCTCTCCAGGTCCCTTCCAATCCCTGATATTCTGTGATTCTGTGAATCTGGATGAACCAAAGCCTGTCCTGCAGCAAGTCTGAACCACAAGCACAGGTGTCCCTTGGGATGTCCCAGAAAGCCTTGTGAAGACATCACAGCTCTACTGAGGTGTGAGCCTGTGGAGTGTTCTGGAAGGAGCACCCAGCTCACCAGGACACCAGAGACACTCAGCATGACAGAGGAGGGGGACAGGCAGACATCAGAGTAACTACACAAGCAGAGAGGCTTAAAACACCAGAACCAATATTTTTATTTGTTAAAAGAAAGGGGTGTTGGAAGTTTTCTGTTTGTTCTTAGAAAGCATTGATTTCCTAAAGAAACTCTCAGGCTCCTTTTCACAGCTTTGAGGCTCAGGCTAAATATTTTTCACATGAACCTTTTCCATGCAAAGAGTGTCACTAGTTCAGGAGCTAAAACTCCCCTTCTAGTCACTGCTTCCAATCTCTGTTGGCCTTTGTTGGCCTCTGGGCTCTGCCTAGAACAGACAATATACCTGAGGGGCAGGACACTCAACCTTTCTTCTGTCCTTTTGGAAAGAAGTGGAACAAGTTAGAAGCTGTACTATTTGTTCCTAACAGTTCAATCAGCCCAGCATCCTAAATCAAGGGAGTTTCACTTTTAGATCCTCTGCCAAAAAGACACAGCATCATCTGGATCAGATGACCCTGTCTGTGAGATAAAGGAGTGCCCAGCAGCTCTCTGGTCACTACCAAATAGCCCTTGGGTACCCACATGTGACTGGGATAAGAACCCCCTCCCCAAAATACATCTGGGGGAATGCTCTCAAATACTGGAGTCTGAGGGCTACTCATCTAATTTCTTTTCTAGACTAATTAATGACTCACAAGAAGGCTTTTGTTTTTAGGGATGCCTTTAGCCAGCTCCAGATGGGCTCTTACAGCCCAGCCCCTGTGACACAGGTCCCCTCAAATCTTTGCTTAGTGAAAGTCAGGCACAGATTACTATTGCACAGCATTCTAACAATATATTTCAACCCATGTGGGTCACACAGGTTATTTTGGACAACATAAGAGGTGTCTTGGCTTTGCACTGTTTTTTCCCTCCCTGTCTTTACTTTTCCAAACCAATCTCATCCCCATGCACAGTGTCTTCCAGTATGGACTGTCTGATATCCTCTGAGTCAGCTACCTCCTCAAGACACAGCTGGTCTGGGGCTGAGCCAAAGACTTTTCCCTTCAGTTTTCATGCATAATGTGATCTAAATAGCTGGTCTTCTCTTATTTGTTTCATTCATGGGTCTAAGGAAACTGTATTTCACTCAGTGAGGTCTAAATTTAGGGAAACATCTTGAGGTTTGTGCCCATAATCAATTCAGACAGCAATACAAATAAACTTCAACTGGAAAAAAAGACACAGTCAGAAGAAACTACCCCAAAGTATTGTGACCAGACTCTCACTTTCATTAGCATCATGTTCTGGAATTCAATTTTCTTCTATGAAAAACATGAACAAAGCATTGATAAACAAGGAATGAATTCTTACTTGACTGTGTAACCTTTTCTGTTTTGGAAATTTGTCAAGCGTGTCTTTTCTGAAAATTGGTTTAAAAAGAAAAAAAATGAAAAATTTTTAGAGAGAAAACGAATGAATAAATAAAACTTTCTCAGGTGAGCATTACTGAAATTGAAATCAGGTGTTGCAGAGACTGCATTAAGAAGCAGCCCAATATATATATGGGTTTTTATCTTTATTTTACTTTATGCTGACAGGACTTCTTTGGAAAAGCCAGCATATTTCAATAATTTCTACTGTACAATTTTAAAACGCTGTGGTCTGGTATCAAAATGAAATTTGAATTTCCAATTGCACAGACTTTTGAAAAAAATACCCATCTATATCCGAATGGGAGCAAAACTTTAAGATGCTTTTTAATTCAAAGTTTTGAGGCAAAAGGTTATGTTAATGCATGTGTGTATAGAATCATACAATGGTTTGGCTTGGAAGGGACTTCGAAGATCACCTAGTTCCAACTCCCAAGCCATGGGCAGGGACACCTCCCACTACACCAGGTTGCTCTGAGATAATGTGAGTGTGCAATGGACTCAGGGACATCTTATCAATACCTGAAGATGACTACAGAAAGGCTGGGGTAGGACTTTTGAATAGAGTCCAGAATGGCAGGACTAGGAGTGATGGATGCAAATTTGAAGAGAGGAGATTTATGCTGGATCTAAAGAAGAAGTTCTTTGCTGTGAGGGTGGTGAGAGTGTGGAAGAGGTTGCCCAGAGAGGCTGTGGATGCCCCCTCAATCCCTGGAGGTGTTTAAGGCCAGGCTGGATGAGGCACTGAGCAACCTGGTCTAGTGGGAGGTGTCCCTGCCCATGGTAGGGGGGTTGGAACTAGATGATCTTGAAGGTTCCTTCCAACCCAAACTATTCTACGATTCTATGGTTACTGATCTGAACTGGACCCTTTGCTCTCATCTTCTCATTTTGACTGAATGAGGGATGTTTTCAATCAGGGTGGGATGGGAAGAATTAAGTGGCTTTTAGGAAAGGCACATCCTGAGTTTCCAGAAACTGTCTAGGTCAGCCCCAAGTCTAGCCGGGCAGGGCTCTCAGTATTTACACTGCAGGGGAACAGCTGCAGACAATTACACTCTGACCCTGTCTTGGTGGAGTAATGCAGGAGACTTCCATCAGAATGCACATTGCAGCAGCTAATGCTCCCACTTCCACATGAAAACCTCCACACTAAACTTATTCTGGCTAGTTGATACCCAATTGAATTCTTTTCAAAGGAGTGCTTTGCAATATCTGATATCCGAATGCTTCCCATACTAGGAGGAAATATAGGATCCTAGCATGGTTTGGGTTGGAAGGGACCTTCAAGATTATCTAGTTCCAACTCCCCTGCCATGGGCAGGGACACCTCCCACTACACCAGGTTGCTCAGTGCCTCATCCAGCCTGGCCTTAAACACCTCCAGGGAGGAAGGGGGCATCCACAACCGTCTTCTCTGCAGTGAGTTGAATGTAGGGGTCTTCTGTTCCCACATTATATACATCCCAGAGAGTGTCAGAACAAAGCAAAACAAGGGTTCACAATTGTCTTGAACTTTGCTACTGCCCAAAGTTGTTAGTGCCATCACCAAGGACTCCCACCTACCTCCTTGGGCTTTTCTCTTCACTCTCGTGCTCCCCAAAGTGTCTCCAAGCCCATGTCCATGCCCTCTACAGCATCTTCCCAAACTAAAACTCTAATCTCAGGTCATACCCACCCATACACTGGAACTTCTGCATCGTGAGCAACCTGGTCAAGTGGGAGATGTCCCTACCCATGGCAGGAGGGTTGGAGCTAGATGATATTTAAGGTCCTTTCCAATCCAAACCATTCTATGATTCTATGATCTTTTCTTACCCCCACACTATCTCTGCTCCTACAAAACCCATCGTTGCATGATCAGCCCAAGACCCTTCACACTGGCCCTCAGCACAGCTTAGCCTGTCACTGCCCACACTTGCTCTTGCCCCTGGGCCAGAAGGTTCATGTCCTGCCACTGCCCACAAGTGCAGCTGCAGGCAGCAGCAACAGCTTCTCACAACTGTACTGCCTGGAAGGAGCCTGCATGCACAGTTTAGGCACCTCTGGAAGAAAACTCACCAAGAATCAGGCCTGTCATTCACCTGTGATCTCTTTCTTCCTCCTCTACTACAGTGGATGGACAAAGCAAGGTAAGTATTGTCATGAATTCCCTTAGCATGAGTGGATCCTGGGCTCACATGGAAAAGATTGCAATTGCCTTCAAACAACCCTGGTGCAAGAGTGATTTAAGAACAGAAACATTAAGAGGACATCAGAAACCAGCAAAGGCTTGATAGAAGGCATCATGTTCAAAGTCTCTTCATATTTACAGCTTATGGGATTAACTAAACCCTTCAGTGAGAGAAAAATAATAAATTATGAAGTCATTAATTTAGACTCTTTGAGAATAAGGGGAAGAACAGTTGGACTATAAAAGTGAGGCCATGCTCTAGCCTCTTTGGCTTTATTCTTGGATCTTTTCTCACTCACAGACTTCTAATGCAATACTGAGATACAAAATTTTTCACAAAGAGAAAGCCTGAAACACAAGCTGATAAAAATACAAGGATTTGAATAGTACAAGAGCCTTGGACATTGGGTGAGCCAGCTACTGAGCAGCTACATTGTGCTGTACTCTTTGATGGGGTGAGAAAACATACTTATACAAAAGTATTATGCTTTGCCCTTCCTGATACAGACTTGAGTAATGAAAATGGAAACAGCACATAAACCAGCTCTGGCTATTCTGATGACTGAATTGAAAAGTTTTCCTACAAGGGAATTGATAATTGAGAAAGCAGATTAGAAAAAAGAGTGGCATAAAATATTGCTGTAATCTCTCTGAGACTAGAAAATGTATTACATTGACTAATAAGCAACAGGAAGAGACTTTACATTTCCCTTTACACTTACATTTCCAGTTATACAGTTACAGAAGAAATTATTGGGAGGTTATTGTATTTCTGGACTCTCAATGGAGAAGACAGAAAACTGAAGACTCTGGAGAGTTTGAACAGCAGGATAAAATATAGACTTTGCTTAGGAAAAGATGACAGGAAATGGCAGAAGAAGCCAAATTCATGGCTCAGTGCCCTCCATCACCTGATGGAAGCCTGCTGTGAATTCCCTCTCCAGGACACTGTGGAACAGTAGTGACTGGTGGAACAGTAATGAGCAAGAGAGGTGACTAACATGCATTTCACACCTTCTGAGTCACTCTTTGTTTTACCTTAACTTTTCTGAACTGTCCCTCTGACTCTTTGCAAGGACACAGCACGTGGCTCCATACTATCTGGAAGAACAAAATCACAGAGTAACAAAATATCAAGGATTGGAAGGGACCTCAAGAGATCATCTAATCCCATCCCCCTGCCCAAGAAGGAACACCCAGATCAGGTCACATAGGAAGGTGTCCAGGAGGGGTTTGAATGTCTCTAGAGAAGGAGACCCCATACCCTCTCTGGGGAGACTAGGACACTCTTCTCTCACCCTCACAAAGTTTTCTCTCCTTTTTCTGTGGAACCTCCTGTGTTCCAGCTTGCACCCATTGCCCCTTGTCCTATCAATGGAGGTGACTGAGAAGATCCTGGTTCCATCCTCCTGACACTCACCCTTTCCATATTTATAGACATGATTGAGGTCACTCCTCAGTCTCCTCTTCTCCAAGCTAAAGAGCCCCAGCTCCCTCAGCCTTTCCTCAGCAGGGAGATGCTCCAATCCCTTCATCATCTTCATGGCTCTGTGCTGGACTCTCTCCAGCAGTTAGGAGATACCACCCAGCTCACAGAACTGCCTTCTCTCTGCTTTCCTGCCCAACACAGACAGGAGTGTTTCAGGCATTCTCACTACTGACTTATGCAGCAGCACGAGGTTACTGGTTTGGTTTTGATTCAAAGTTGTTTACATTTTTTCCCACACAGTCCACTCTGATGTCTCTTAAATATCCCCTGAGCTTATCCTTGCCAAGAGAATAAATCCAGATTTGTTTTCATTCATGTTTTAGTTGTGAAGTATTTAGTCCATTATGATTTAGCAAGAGGTAAAAGCAAGTAATAAGAAAAACATTGAACATGTTTTGTATTGAGTGTATTGTCTTGCACAGAGCCATTTGCAACACATCTTTGTTGTGCTGGAAGAAGCAGAGTTGAATCACAATCTCTTACAATATTTAATCTTCTTCACGCTCATCACCTATGTCACAGAATCAATCACAGAATGTCAGAGATTGGAAGGGACCACAAGGGACCATCTAATCCCATCCCCATGCCAGAGCAGGAACACCCAGATCAGGTCACACGGGAAAAAAGTCCAGGTGGGGTTTGAATGTCTCTAGAGAAGGAGACTCCACACCCTCTCTGGGCAGCCTGGGACACTCTTCTCTCACCCTTACCCTGACAAAGTTTTTTCTTATGTTTCTGTGGAACCTCCTGTGTTCCAGCTTGCACCCATTGCCCCTTGTCCTATCATTGGAGATCACTGAGAAGAGCCTGGCTCCATCCTCCTGACACTCACCCTTTCTATATTTATAGGCATGACTGAAGTCACTCCTCACTCTCCACTTCTCCAAGATAAAGAGCCCCAGCTCCTTCAGCCTTTCCTCAGAAGGGAGATGCTCCAATCCCTTCATCATTTCACAGTGAATACGAGGAAATTTCTTCAGGAGTTCACTGTCATTTATAAACTGAGGGCCCCACAACACTCCAGCTGTGGTCTCACCAGGGCAGAGCAAAGAGGGAGGAGAATCTCTCTCCACCTACTGGCTACACCCTTTCCAATACAGCCCAGGATGCCATTGACCTTCTTGGCCACAAGGGCACATTGCTGGCTCATGTGCCCTAAGCACTTCATTTTCCTACAGAGTGAACTTAGCCAAAATTAGAAATGCCTGAATTATGATGCTACCATCTGCTGCTGTGCATCAAGTTTACTGACCATCTCCCTATGTATGTCATATTTTGGTCTCTCATCATATCAGTAATGTGCCTCATGCTCTACAGACTCCAGAGCACCCAACATACCACAAAATGGAGCCACCCATGGCATTTTGGCCACCTTGTGTACTATAGTTTCATAAAAACAATCATCATCTCAGAAGTCACATGAACAGAATAATGTGTAACCAGCATTACTACAGGCAGGTTTACCCCTTTGGGTTTGTTTGGCCACTTAAAAGTGATTCCATCTACAGTGTGCAGTGTAAACTTTTTCTTATTTTTTTTTTAGAGAACAAACACCTTGCATTTGAAAAATGAAAAAATAAGTAACATAACAAAGCTGTGTTAATATTAGAAGGAGCCATGCATCAGCAGTTCACATTGAATGGGTACCAGCTCTATGTTCACTGGTGCTAGGATACCATGGTGATGGGCCCTGAAGAATTCCCAAAAATAGATTAAATGCATGTGGCAAGTGATAATAAGCACAAAATGTTTTCCATACAGTAAAAATGCCAGAGGAAAGCAGAATAACGTGCTCTATAAATCAGCTCAACAGACCAACAACTTGCAGGCAGAATACTCAGGGATCTGAATATATAGTTAGAGCTGATCTCCTAAAACCAAAATTATCAAGAACCCAAATTTGGCAATAATGTCTGCACCTAAGGCAATTCAGACCAAGCAGACTGGCTCCAGATCTGCTGTTGCCAGCAAAAAATGTATAAAAGGAGCAGAGGGGTTTGGATTTAAAGTAAGAGACATTAATCACTGTGTAACACCTACCACAGCAGCTGCACCTTTCCAAGCTGCTGGAGTCTCATCCATTTTCGTACTGAGTCAATCAAAATATTAAAAATGTCATTCTTTGAAGCTGTGCTGAGCCAGGCTGCTTGTTCACTGCTGTATAAAACAAATCACTTGAAAGAGTTTCACTCAAGCTGCCCACTGATTCAGCAGGGTGCTCCTACACAGGAGTAGAGACACCTGCACCAGCCAGAACCTCCTGTGTGGGGGTGACAGGAGATGGCACAGCCCACTTTCTCATTGGCAGAGGCTGTGCCACAGTACAGAGGCTGTGCCACATTGCCACACAGTGCATGACATCAAAGGAATGTGAAACAGCAGTGCTGCTTGCTCACAAGTGTCAGCCACACTTTGCTCAAACCATCCCTTAGGGAGAAACATGCACAGCAAAGCCATGTTTCTAAAATAATTCTTTGTTTATAAAAGCAACAGCTACCTAAAGTCTCATTGAAAATTCTTCCACCACAACCAAGGTGACTGGCTGTATGGAGACACACTGATAAGTAACAGGTGATTTTTCCCCACCTGGAGTTACTGTGTCCAGTTCTGGAGCCCTCAACACAAGAAGGACATTGAGCTGTCGGAGCTGATGAGAGGGCTGGAGCACCTCCCTTCTGAGGACAGGCTGAAGGAGTTGGGGTTGTTCAGCCTGGAGAAGAGAAGGCTCAGGGGGGACCTCAATAGTGGCTTCTCAATACCTGAAGGGGGCTACAGAAAGGCTGGGGTAGGGCTTTTGAATAGGGTCCAGGATGGCAGGACTAGGAGTAAGGGATGTAAATTGGAAGAGGGGAGATTTAGGATGGAGATAAGAAAGAAGTTCTTTCTTGTGGTGAGACACTGGAAGAGGTTGCCCAGAGAGGCTGTGGATGCCCCCTCAATCCCTGGAGGTGTTTAAGGCCAGGCTGGATGAGGCATTGAGCAACCTGGTGTGGTGGGAGGTGTCCCTGCCCATGGCAGGGAGGTTGGAACTAGATGATATTGAAGGTCTCTTCCAACCCAAACCATTCTATGACAATTAGGTTGCTGTTCCATATGTTAAGCCACCATCAACACAAAGCAAGTGGAGTTTCTGATGCAAAATTTCTTAGAGTTACCACTGAATGTTGGGAACCAGAAAGAGGTATCAGAAAGCCACTGGGAGGAGATCACCCATCACATAGCAACAGGAGAGAGTCATTCTGAGGAAAGCACACAGAGCTGCCTGACAAACTGGAGGAAAAGATGCCAAATGAGGCCATTGGAGGGCCATGTGCCACAGATTTCGTTGGCTTTGCCCCCCTAATACTGGTGCCACCAGTCAATATTGGTGCTTATCAGACAGAGCAGCTCTTCCACAGGAAGCCACAGCAGTAAAGTCCTCCCAAGGCAGAGAGGATTTTTCAACATGCAGGAGCAACAGAGAGATCTAATTCAAAGTCTGTTACTAGGTGACACACCAAGCCCTGACAACTGAACTGGGTGATATTTTCATCTATTGATCCATACAGCAACCTTTGCACCAAAAATCCACCTTCCACCATCTCCTTCCTCTGATGGCTGCAAAGCAGAGCACACATGCAGAGGGAAACCTTCTGAAGACCCACAGGTTAAGAACTCAAAACCTCCTGGCCTTGACAGTCTTTCACTTAAAAAACCCACAAAATTACAAACCTATTTTCTTCAGGATTTTTTTTCTCCTCCTGCTACCAAACAGTACAACAGGCTGAAAGACATGGAGTTAAAATAAAATACAAAAACCTCTCCAAAATACAGAAAAATAATTTTGGAAATTAATTTGTCCCAGTGAAAAGCTGATCTGCAGCACTTTGTGTACCTTTTTTGGAGCATGAAAACATTCACAGGACAATCATCTCCATACACAACAGTCTTTTGCATAAGCATGTCAAAAGAAACTAGTTTTATTTGCTTTTTGGGTAGTTTAAACCCAAAAGCTCATTGGGATAATGGCACAAAGTTTCTGCATGTTTTGCACTTGGTCCTGAGGACACAGTGTCTTTCTTTCCCTTTGTGACACTTTCTCCCCATCACCAGGAACATGATTCCACATGCAAGTTCAGGCATTTGGCATTCAAATAAAATTTGGAGACAGTAACACGAGGAAAATATTTTCTGGAAGCAGCACAAATAATACAACTCCATGCTTCTGAAAAAGATTTGCCAACTTAAAATTTCAGGCTAGGTTAGAATAGATGCTGGAAGTAGAGAATTTAGATCATTGCTTATTGCAGTTACTCAGCCAGACCTGACCTGCTCACTTTCAGTGTCTGATGCCTCCCGAGAGCTCTCTAGGACTCTCTCATGACTGGTCTTTCCATGAATTCGAGAGAGGACACAGGGTGTTACTAAATTGTTTCCTTACAAGCAAAGGAAAGATTTCTGCTGAGACAACTTGCTTCTGAGGAAGTAACCAGGGAAAAGGAACTGTCAGGCAAGTGTTTTACAAGGGAAATCCTCATTTCAGCCTCTGTTTGCTGTCCAGAGTAACTTAGCAGAAACCCAAAGATAAAGGTGTTCTCTGTTCCTTCAGGCACACTGCATCCTGCAACAAGAACAGGAAGACCGAAGTTATCCCTGGGGCGCTGCTGTGAATTTTACCTTTCTTCCCAGTTTTTCCCAGCCAAAGGCAGCAAACCCGTTCCTCTCTCTCGAAGTCGGGAAGGGAAAGCATCTCCCTCAGCCCCGCACCATTACGGCTTCTCCGGGCTGGCAGGGAGCCGCAGCCAGCCCATTCCCCCTATTGCCTTGAGCTTCGTCCCCGCAACCAGACCCTTCTCCCTCCTGCCTTGCGCTCAGACCCCGCATTCAGCCCTCTCCCCTTATTGCCTTGAGCTTCGTTCCTGCATCCAGCCCCTTCCCCCTCTTGTCTTGCGCTCAGACCCCGCATCCAGCCCGCGGGGTTGCGGCAGCGGCTGCGGAGCGGGGCCGAGAGAGGGCGCTGCCGCCTCACACAGCGGCGGGGACTGCGGGCGGGACAGCGGCTCTGCCGGACACCGCTGCTACCCACCGACACTGCTGGCCACCGACACCGCTGTTAGCCACCGACACCGCTGCTAGCCACCGACACTGCTGGCCACCGACACCGCTGTTAGCCACCGACACCGCTGTTAGCCACCGACACTGCTGGCCACCGACACCGCTGCTACCCACCGACACTGCTGGCCACAGACACCGCTGTTAGCCATGGACACCACTGCTAGCCACCGACTCCATTGCTAGCCACGGACAGCACTGCTAGCACCGACTCCATTGCTAGCCACCGTCTCCACTGCTGGCCACCGACTCCACTGCTAGCCACTGACTCCACTGCTAGCCACCGACGCCACTGCTAGCCACAGACACCGCTGCTAGCTACAGACACCACTGCTGGTCACTGACACCACTGCAAGCCACTGACTCCACTGCTAGTCAGCACAGCCAGCCACCACTGCTGGACACCGCCATCGGCCACAACCACCGGCCACCACTGCCAGCCACCGGCCACTGCTGCCAGACACCACCACTGGTCATCACTACCAGCCACAGCCACCACCACTGGTCACCACCACAAGCCACAGCCACCACCTCTGGCCGCCACCACAGGCCACACACCACCTCTGGCCACTACTGCCAACCACCATTGCCAGCCACAATTGCCAGCCACTACCTCCAGCCACTATCTCCAGCTACCACTGCCAGCCGCCACCACTGCCACCACCGCCAGCCACCACCACCAACCACTGCTGCCAACCCCAACCGCCACCCCCCACACCACCCCACACCTC
>VZTY01028179.1:48461-75971 GCA_013400935.1 Turnix velox
TCCTTCCCCTGCCTTTCTGTAGGACCCCTCAGGTACTGGTAAGTTACTCTGAGGTCCCCCCTGAGCCTTCTCTTCTCCAGGCTGAACAACCCCAACTCCTTCAGCCTGTCCTCATAGGGCAGTTGCTCCAACCCTTTGACCATCTTCATGGCCCTCCTCTGGACCTGCTCCAACACCTCAATGTCCTTCCTGTGTTGAGGGCTCCAGAACTGGACGGAATACTCCAGGTGGGGTCTCACCAGTGCTGAGTAGAGGGGTAAAATCAACTCTCTGATGCAAGCCAGGATTTGGTTGGCCTTCTTGGCTGCGAGTGCAGTCCACTGGCATATCCAGTGGCATATCCACTAAGGCTCTGCAGCCACTCTCCCAGTGACCCTTGCTGGGAGGCTCTTGTCCCACTGAGGGAGTTTAAGGCATAATGAGATGACCTGCTGCAGTAACTCACTCAGCAAACATCTTTACAACTTGATCATCTTCTGCTAACCTAATTGCTTCCCCATGTCCTAAGTGTGTCTGTCCAGCTCAGCTGAGTCACAGCACCAAGCCTGAACCAGCCTTGGCCAAGAAGAGTTCAGCAGAAGGACATGTTCTCAAGAATAGCCCAGTAATGCCTAACAGTGCTTGCCAAATTTCTGGGCTCTCACACCACAGGAAGACACTGATGATCCTGACAACCTGTTCCCTTCTTCCTTCACCAGTGAAGCAAATCAAAACAGAACTTCCCACAAGAAGCAGGAGACATTTCATTCAGTGATGCTAAGAATAAGGGGGTGCAGGAAAGTTACAGGGCAACATCATGCACAACCCTGGAATAAACTGGGAATTCATGGCTGGAGGCAATCTACTCCATGGCAAACACAAACAAAGGCACAGAAACACTGAGGATCTTCAAGTATGGAATCCCTCCACCTTTTCCTGACTGGGCTGATTGATATCTTAGTTGTTTTGACAAATATAATAATTTGTGGCATTACAGAAACCCGATGCTATATGCAGTTCATCATGATAATATATCGTGGTTGAACTTCAAAACATTCCTGTCAGAGATCACTGCCCCCTCCCCCCCAAAAAAAAGGAAAAAAAATATTATTCTCTTCTCATCTAGGCTTACACACAGACATTGAAGAATTTGATGACATGATGATGATTTCCAGCAGGGGAACAGTATCTGTCTCAGTTTCTACAGCAAAAGCAGCCATGGAAAAATGGCAAATAATAGAATGACTCAGTATCACAGGCAGAGACTAATTAGCAACAGATCAGGAGCAAGAAAAGTGGTCTCTGGAAGAAGGTGCTTTCACAAGCAGAGCACAATCTTACTCATCACCTGTCTTGATCAACTGCAAAGATTACCATGAAACAAATGCTAAGGCACAACCTAAAAACCCACCAGCTTTGGTGGGGGGTTGTTTGTATGAAAATAAATGCCTCTGCTTTGGGGCCTTGCCTATTCTTTGTGTGTCCTCCCACCCTGGTCCCACCTGGGCAGGGAGGCACATCCCTTCATCCTGCACACCTCTGCTTTACAAAGATAAAATGAACGTGGGCAAATGCATACTGTATAATATTTTGAAGGGTTTTAACAATCACATTATTTGATGGCCAGGATTTTGAAAACCAAGGATGACCACCAGGCATGCAGTATCCCCTGATAGAGAGGAAGGCTCCTGTAGTAACCAAAATCTCAGTGTGCAGCAGCAGGGCTTATCAGGCAGTGCCTCCAGCAGCTCTTTCAGTTCCCTGAGGACAGATAACAAGAACATGAGGACAGCACAATCCTTTCACTCAATGAATGCAAATGAACTACAGGGTCAATCCAGAAATTGCTTCTTTGAAGACAAGCTATTCCCATCACTGATTTCAGGCAGCCAGTGAACTGATAGCACCTACCTTGTCACTACAAAGCCCTCCAAAAACACTTTATCTAATTAGTTATCATCTTACCCCATCAGCAAGGTGAATTATATTCCTGCTTCCACCTAACCTGTCACAGCTCTGAGCTTATCAGAAAAGTACACTGTGAATACACTGAAAAGAATTCTTGTCTTATAAATGATTTACATCTTCCTCACCAGGAAAATGCTGGCAAAATCAGATTTGAATCTGGGTGTCCTCATGCTCCTGTATGTTCTTAATGGGAGTCACTGCTCTGCCTCCTAGTAAATTTTTTCTTCTGAAAAATATATTGCTTACTTAAGGGAGCTTAAATACTCAAAAGCCAAAGAATTTATTTGCTTATTTTTAACTGAAATAGCAAGAGCCAATATTTGTCCATTCATATTGACAAAGGCTTTGGAAATAAGTATTTATCTTTAGTTCCATCAGGTTGATGGAAGGCACCAACTTTATGAATTTCAAAGTCTCCAATCTTTGGGATAAAACCAAAGGTAGGGAGCAAAGCAAGGCTCCTCCTGCCATATCATGCTCTCAGCTCAGCTGAGATGGCAGGAGAGTCACAAAAATGAGTTTGTCTCTCAAGCACCAACCTCCCTGCCATCATGGATGTCCTCCCACCCTGGTCCCACCTGGGCAAGGAGGCACATTCCTTCTTCCCGCACACCTCTGCTTCAAAAAGATAAAATGAATGTGGGCAAAAGCATGTTCTGTAAAATATTTTGAAAGGTTTTAACAATCACATTATTTGGTGGCCAGGATTTTGAAAACCAAAGATGACCAACAACACTGACTCACCCCAAATGAGGTCTGAACCATGCCACCAACATGTCATAGTGACAAGTCCCCCTGGCTCTCTTGCCTTGCTGGCTCTGTCATCACAGCAGTTCCTTAAGGCAGCAGGAACTCAGGCATCCCATATGTCCTCCTCTCCTAAGCAACAAGCTGATTGTCTCTTGTTTCTTGCATTTCTTTGCTTTTTCATTCACTCTTCTCTGCATAACTGGTAGATCCATCCACCAGCTTTTCTGTCAAGAGAGGGTGTGGGGTCTCCTTCTCTAGAGACATTCAAACCCCACCTGGACACCTTCCTGTGTGACCTGATCTGGGTGTTCCTGCCCCAGCAGGGGGATGGGACTAGATGATGTCTCCAGGTCCATTCCAATCCCTGATACTGTGTGATTCTGTGATTCTACTTCTGTAACTTACAATTTTTTGAAGCAGCCCAAGAGTTTTAGGAATTTAAAACTCTCTGCAGCAGGTGTTGGGCAGCTTTTTGCCAAAATCAGCCAGGCAAGGAAAGACACAGAAAGCCGTTCCTCTGAAACACAGCAGCCTGGATGACATCCAGGAGTCTTCATACAAGCTGAGAATCATAGAATGGTTTGGGTTGGAAGGGACCTTTGAGATCATCTAGTTCCAACCCCCCCCGCCATGGGCAGGGACACCTCCCACTACACCAGGTTGCTCAATGCCTCATCCAGCCTGGCCTTAAACACCTCCAGGGATTGAGGGGACATCCACAGCCTTTCTGGGCAACCTGTGATCTTTAGTGTGATGGAGTGGGGAGATATTATTCAGAGTCAGTTAGATGTGTTCCCTTGAAATCCTGGCCATGCACAGGAGCAGGACTTCAGCTTTATACTCAGCCTGGAGGGAACATGTCAGCAGCAGCACCAGTAAGCAGTGGCACAAGCTGGAGACAGCAGTCCCATATGTAGGACAAGATTTACCAAGGCAATACTTATCTCTTTCCTCAGAGGGCACAACTGGTGAGAAGAATCTAAGAGCTGCCAGATGCCCATGATAAATCTTCAGACCTGTGTCCTTCTGGCAGACCTGCCTGGATTACCTTACGAACACAGGCTGAAGGCGTTGGGGTTGTTCAGCCTGGAGGAGAGAAGGCTCAGGGAGAATCTCACAGTAGCTTCTCAGTACCTGAAAGGGGGCTACAGAAAGGCTGGGGTAGGACTTTTGAATAGGATATGTGATGGCAGGACTAGCAGTAATGGATGCAAATTGGAANATGTCCTATGCTGTGTGATTACGACACAAATATTGTCTCCATTCGTGGCCTCAGACTCTTGTCTATGGCATGAAATGTGCCAGCAAACTCATGAACATGACCTAAGATAGAGATGGACACATCTCCACAACCTCAAAGCTCATTCCACTTTTGCAATGGCTGTAGAAACTACTATGGAGAGAAGTAGTTCCGTAGTGATAAAGTACTACAATAAATGTGAGAGACACTTTCTCTCCCTACAGTTCATCACCAGAAATGGAGATGCAAGATAGCAAGCAGCTTTCTCAGGTCTCACAGCGACCTCCCACAGCCCACCACTGCTAAACAAGCTGCAGCCCACTCACTGCTCAACAACTCACCAGTCTCCTGCCTGATAGCTCTATCAGCCTCAAACCTATGGATGTGGCTGATGTATATCTGAATTTCACTTATGTATAAAGAGCCAAATTCATTTCACCTCAAAACACTGAAGTTTTAACTTTAAAACTTTTCAGGCTTTTCCTTGCCTTCTGCTGGCAAGACCACTGCATTTTCTCATGCATGTGAGGAAATTTTCCCAAAAATCCTCACTACATCTCCCTGCAGGCTGCCCAGATTGCCAAGCTTACAATGAGCAATTCAGCAGCCAGGGAGTAGCTGAGAGGATTGAGCTTGTGTGGGCTTGGTGGGAGGCACAAAGATCTCCTCCCAGAGCATTAGCAGATGGATGCCTGCTGAAGGTATCTCCCTAATAACACTCGTGGGAAACAGCTGCCACAAACCTAGGAATGAGGGTGAGTTGCCTGAACTGTTTGTCCAACCCAGTTTAGCCACCTGTAGCCATGTGCAATGACCACATGAGGCTAAGGTTGTGGCACAGAACACTTGTGAGGCCACAGCTCCACTGCAGCAAGAGCTGGAGTTCAGTCATCACATGCATAGGCAGCTCAAATCATAGAATCATAGAAAAGCTTGGGTTGGAAGGGCCCTTAAAAATCATCTAGTTGCAATCCCCCTAGACACCTCCCACTAGACCAGGTTGCTCAGTGCTTTCTCAGTTGCCTTTCCTTTGTCTACTGGTGCTGTGTCTCCATCATAGAAGGCTACCAAATTGGTCAGACATGATTTGCCTCTGGTGAAGCCATGTTGGCTACCTTCAATCATCTCAGCATCATCTCCCATGTGTTCTTGCAGCACCTTCAGGAGGATCTTCTCCATGTCTTCTACGTTCACCCATCTGAATAATAATTTCTCTGCAAATCAAACTAAAAGCAACCAGAAAAGCTGGCAACTACAGCAACTCAAGTTCTATCTCTCCTGTCTGCAATGTTACAGTTCAGGGGCTGACATGTGAATATCCTGATCTGATAAAAACTAAGAAGAAAATGCCAACCTAAAGGGCAGTGACACACCCTGCTCTGTTTACAAATGTCATGGTCATATGAGGTACTAGTTAAACACATCAGCAGACCTGAAATAAACCACAATGGGATATGTTGATAAATATTTCAAAACAGTATAGGCCTTCCATGACTAACCTTTAATGTGATTTCAGGCTGAGAAGAAAACAATGAAGGCTGATTGCATCCTGTGGTTAGAGAAACAGAGTGAAACAGGTAACTACCACCAACCCTGGCATCTTATTCTCCAATTAGAAAATGTTATTAGGTGTTTCAGTCAGCACCAGGATTGTGTTTAACAGTCCAGTGAGTACAAGCACAGGACACAACTATACCTTGGAAGAAGAACAGCCATTTACAAGCAACAAGGTTCATCCTTTCAGGACTCCATGGGTTGGTTTCATGCCCCAGCCAACAGAGCCTGTTATCACAGAGAGGTTAGAAAATGTCTGCCTTTAAGAGGACCTTTAAGAGGATTTTATTCCCAGTTATATCACCCTCAAATAATTTTCACAATAGCATATGCCACTGTCAGTCAGCAAGGAGGATGGAATTATTTTTTAAAATAGCCCAAAAAGCCCCCCAAAAGATTGCAGCACTTTATGACCTACACCATGCTTGTCACAGGGCAGGGAGAGGGAAGCAGCACATCACAGCATGTTGCAATTGCTGCAGAAATGTCTTTCTCTTCTTGCTTCCCCTTCACCCTTCTTCAGAAAGTTATAGCAAGATGGGAAAGTAGCTGCAGCTTCTAGACAATTCCTCCCAACTGCCCAGGGCAGCAGCAGCAACACTCCTTCAGGGTGTTAAATGGCCTCAGTTGCACTTTGGATGATTGAATGTTTTCTCTGTAAGCATCACTTTTCTAACTGTTGAGAGTAATGTAAAATAAAATTCATGGGAGATGA
Organism: Turnix velox; assembly: GCA_013400935.1. Classification (NCBI taxonomy): domain Eukaryota; kingdom Metazoa; phylum Chordata; class Aves; order Charadriiformes; family Turnicidae; genus Turnix; species Turnix velox. Next base: position 54,668 of record VZTY01028179.1, read on the forward strand.
ATTGGATGATAGTGTAATAGGGGCTGGACACTAGACAGCACAGTCAAGGATTTACTGAAGCAAATGGTTCTGCATCAGGGGAGAGAGAGAGAAGAGGTGGGAGAAGTGACTTCACTTGAAAAAAGGGATCCACAGCTCTATGAAAATCAAGGCAATGACTTTCTATCACCTAAATAAAGTGAGGTTTCCATTCTGCACAACACCACCTCTAAGTCTATAAAGCAGGGCTCTTCCAGAGAGGAAATTTACAGAGAGAGAAACACAGAAGGTCCAGGAATTTTGGAATCTGTATTTGGCCCACAGAGGTGTCTGTTCAGATAGAGACTAGTTCTGTAAGTACATGAGCAGCTTTATCAGAATTGTTAGTCCAACATTCTCCAAAGACAATGGAGAGGGAAAGGGAGACTCCATGGTTTGATGTTTCTGCAGTTCCTTGCTGAGGACACAAGCACGTGGTCCAGGAGGCTTGGAGAGAGTTCTTCAAAAAGAGAATTCAGTGTTTCAAATGAAACACTATTATTCACATTATTATTCACATATTATTCCCATCCACATTATTCTCTAGGATGGAGATGGCAAAGTATAACAGGCTCTCTCCTGGCTCCCTGAGAACAGGAGAGCTTGGGAGTGACTGATGGATGCTCTATCTCCTCTTCCACCACCACCTTCCAAGCAGAGCAGACCCTACAGCACTGATGGGGACTGTGGCTTCTAGACACAAGCCACACACTATGGCAGCCACTGCTCTGTGAACATTCACAGAGGATTACTTAGGCCACAGCCCCACAGCATCTGCCTGCACTAGAAAAACTCCAAAAGTGAGTCTCTTTCTATCTCAGATCCCAGTGACACCAGCACCACATCCACACTTCTCAATGCACTCAGCTCAGCAGCTCACCAGACACTCCTGGAAGCTGAAGGACCAACAGGGAAATGGTATCAATCCTGCCTCTCTGAATTTTACTGAAGACAAAAGGATTCAATGCACATACTGTTCTGCTGTTCTGTCATGCATCTACCTAAGATGCATCACTGTATCAGTAAGACCTAAAATTGGTCACTGGTATGAAACAAACCTTATTTCCAGTGAAAAATAATGCACATGCATCATACCAGCAGAATGGGAAAAAATTCAGTGCAGTGGGAAAGGGTCATTTTATGAGTCATGGAATGGTCTGGGTTGGAAGGGACCTTCAAGATCATCTAGTTCCAAACCCCCTGCCATGGGCAAGGACACCTCCCACCACACCAGCTCCTGGCTGCTCTCTGACAGAGATTCTGGTTTTGAATAAAACCTGGAGATGTCTTGCTCCAAAAGTCTATTTATGCCTCAGCTTCTCTAATGGACCTCAGCTTTCCCCTTCCNCTCACCACCCTCACTGGAAAGAACTTCTTTCTTATCTCCAGCCTAAATCTCCCCTCTTTCAATTTGCATCCATTACTCCTAGATTTGCATCCATTACTCTTTCTGGGAGGATCTGAGGAAATCAGGAATGTGACAGGCTGGAGAACATGTGTTCACTAGATTATTAGTGCAAAAGAGAAACTTTCTATGAAGAGACTGCTCTACTAAGATACACTACTCAGCCCTTATCAGTAAGACAGTCAAGAATATACTTTTATATATATAAAAATTAAGTTATTTTTATTTTAAAACCATGAAGCTATTTTCTTTAGAGAAATTAAAATAAAAATTCCTAAGCATTCGCAGATGCTGAACTAAATTCTGGATGTTTAACTTAAGCCAAGTTAGTTCAAATCATGTGCTTGACAATTCCCTTGGTCCTAACATGCTTGACAAGTATTTCAAGTAAGAATCTCTAGTATGAATGCTGCAGCACCCATGAACAGGCAAAGGTTACATTCACTTCCTATGTATTAAGGAATACAGATAAAAAGACTTCATTGAATCACAGAATCATAGAATGGTTTGGGGTGGGAGGGACCTTCAAGATCATCTAGTTCCATGGGCAGGGAGTCCGCCCACTACACCAGGTTGCTCAATGCCTCATCCAGCCTGGCCTTAAACACCTCCAGGGATTGAGGGGGCATCCACAGCCTCTCTGGACAACCTCTTCCAGTGTCTCACCAGCCTCACAGCAAAGAACTTCTCTCTTCTCTCCAGCCTCAATCTCCCCTCTTCCAATTTACATCCAATTTACTTCTCCCCAAGACAGCAGAAAACTCAAATGAAAGGAGAAGGGAAAGGACAGCCATAGATACTCAGGCACATATTGCTGAGTATCTTCCAAGAAGATCTCTTCCAAGAAGATGTCATTTCAAACACACCCACCCTCACACACACCAGGAATTTGCCAGGTCCACAGATTTCTCTTGGACAAACCATTCCCTTTGTAGAGACTGTCTTGCAGGCAGCTGGCAACACCATCCCCCTTTGTGTCCTGCTGACTTCTTTATTAACAGGGAGTGCTCTTCTTCTGCAGGGTGCCTGGCAAAGACATGCCAGCACACTAAGGCAGATTCAACCCAAACCAGCACCAGAAAATCCTCTAGAAAAAGATGTTCTTTCCAAGTACATTTCACTCTCTCAGTAATTATGCATGTTCAGAAATGAACACAGCATCCTGAAATGCTATCTCAAGAAACAGTTTGGCACTTGTGCTGTGTTTATGTAGAACATTGCTGAGAGCTCACAAACTTTTGGAAACATGCAACAGTGTAAATCCCTGCTCCAGTCTTCCATTTCCCTGCAAGGGAAACTAAACCAAAGGCTTAGAACTTTACACAGCTGAGTAGATGATAATCACTGAATGGAAACTTGCCATGTTTGGCAATCCAAGAATCCCCCTTCCTTTCCAAGACATCCTTTGCTTCATCCTGACCAGCCAAGGGAATCCAGAGAAATATATACAGTCTGGCTTGTCAATCAATCAATAAACCATGCAAAAAAAGTCAGCCTTTTCCCCCTCATTTATTTCCCACAAGCCTCTTTTATAACATTTCCCTTCCACACAGATCAAATACTTGAAACCCATTGGTTTCCCAGGGTATTGGATTTTTTGTGGTTTTTTTTTAAAGCCTCTGGTGTGGAAATGCTTCATAATATTCTAACTTGGATAATTTTAGTCAGTCCCCTCAGTATATATGCTTATTTTCCTCACGTCAATGGCATTAACTTAAATGGAAGATGAAATAAAATAGGAAAATGTATTTCATATAAGGTGTTAAAGAGCTGACAGAAACACACAATTACCACAGAATGTTGATTTTTAATTATACTCTCCACGTTATCATTTCAGACATGCTGCAAGTAGGAGAATTATTCAATATAGAACTTTGGCAAATGTATTACAGCAAATGTATTTACAAATATATCCCAGAAAGATTGCCACAAATTTATACTACAAAATAGAAGCCATTCCTAGGAAACACTGGCCAGAGGTTAGGCTACCTGAGCAGAGTTCAAGATGCTAGTGGGTATTTTAGGTACACAAAACAACCTTTAAGCAGTCCTTTCCTTGAAATGAAGTCTCACTTTCTTAGATGATTCCCTGAACCAAAACTGCCTTCATAACAAACAGGCAGGCATCTCCTCTCCTGGATGTAGGTGGCTTTGATGCCTGTACTGCCTATAAGTGTGCACTTGCAGCCAAGAAGGCCAACCAAATCTTGAGTTGCATCAAGAGAAGTGTGACCAGCAGGTCAAGAGAGGTGATTTTGCCCCTCTACTGGGCTCTGGTGAGACCCCACCTGGAGTTACTGTGTCCAGTTCTGGAGCCCTCAACAGAAGAAGGACATTGAACTATTGGAGCAGGTCCAGAGGAGGCCACCAAGATGGTCAAATGGCTGGAGCAACTGCCCTATGAAGGCTGAAGGAGTTGGGGATTGTTGAGCTTGGAGAAGAGAAGGCTTAGGGGGGACCTCAGAGTAATTTATCAATACCTGAGGAGACCTACAGAAAGGCTGGGGTAGGACTTTTAAATCAGATATGTGATGGAAGGACCAGAAATAATGGATGAAAATTGGAAGGGGGTAGATTCAGGCTGGATATAAGAAAGAAATTTTTTATGGTGAGGGTGGTGANGATCTTGAAGGTCCCTTCCAACTTAAACTATTCTATGATTCTATGATTCTATAAGAAGCACTGTCCTGAAGAATATGAAAATGAGAAAGATTAGTAAGTATGAAGTGCAGAGGGAGGGAGAGATGACCCACCTATTACATGCTTTCATTAAGTAATTTAGAAATAAAAATCTGATTTACCCAGACTGCTCCTCAGCACAGCAATTATATGGTGATTGATTTCTGGATGAGGCACTGAGCGACCTGGTTTAGTGAGGGGTTGGAACTAGATGATCTTTAAGGTCCTTTCCAATCCAAACCATTCTAGGTTTTGTGCTAGTGCTGTTCTTTTGTAACAAACAGTTCCCTGAGCCTCACATATAGACCTAGACAATCAAAGCACTGTCTGCAGTTTTGCACTTAATTAATTCCTTTTGCTGCAATTAAAACAATACAATTCAAAGCCTTGTATGTTTCTCTGAAAAAAGTACAAAACTTTTGTTGTCACTATTAATATATACAACCTACAAGAAAGAGCAAACAAAACCCCTCTGTCTTCCCTGGTGTAGTAGGCTAAATTTTTATCCTTTTCTGACAAGCCATTGGCAGTCATCAATATTTCTTTCAGGCACTGGTTTCTGAAAGACACACACTTTTCATTCAACTGCACAGAAAGCAAAGGAATTCTCTGAACTTCCCTCCATGCTCAGATCCACTCACCAGAGCTGCCCAGGGAGGAATCAACGTGAAGGTGCAGGGGGTTTATCAAGAGAATCAAAACAAGCCATCCTTGCTCCAAGCATGTTTTCAAGCAGAAAACCACCATGTTTTCCTCAAAATGGAAATTTCCCCAGGAAGCAGACAAAGTCAACCCAATTCTTCCTTTCTGCTTTGCTGTTCAAAACACTTAAACCTGCACATTTCAGTCTCATGGGCAGTAAAAGCAAAAGCCAACACAGCATCATTGCTGGCCATGGTGGCAAAGCCTTGGACTCATGTTCCTGCCACCACAGAGCTGCCCTAATGGCTTTGAAGCCACAAGGACATCAGAAATAAGTCCCAACAGGGAGGGTATGAAGGGGAAATTCAAGAGCAGGTTGCCCAGTGTGGTTGTTGGTGCCCTCCCTGTCCCTGGAGGTGTTTAAGGATGAGGCACTGAGCAACCTGGTGTAGTGGCAGGTGTCCCTGCCCATGGAGGGGGACTGGAACTCGATGATCTTGAAGGTCCCTTCCAACCCAAACCATTCTAGGATTCTATTTGGTGTATTAATTGAATACTTCATCTCTAATTGTTGAAGGAGACTTTAATTCAGCCTACTCCTGCAATAGACTAACAAACCACTGATTTGGATCTGTAGTTTTAATTATCCCACTAACATAAAGCAGCATCTCATTTAAACCCATTTAAAATGGAAAAAAACCTAAATCCAGGGAAGAAATCCTATATATAGGGGAGAAATACAATATATGGGGGGAAATTTCTATAATCCAGGGAGAAATCCTATGCAGAGGGTGGAAAAAAATGATATCCAGGAGAGAAATCCTATATTTAGAATGAAAAAAACCCTAAATCCAGGGAAGAATTCTTATATACAGGGGGGAAAAATCCTTATATCCAGGGGAAAAATCCTAAATTCAAGGGAGAATTCCAGTTCCCCAGTTCCTACTCGATAAGATAGTATGAAATTTATAAAAACATTTATCATACTATGAGAAATCTTATTGGAAGAATATATTCTGACATTTTCTGAATAATGTCACTCAGGAATCTGTGCTCTGTCATGTTTAAGTGTTACTTTTTCTTAAGTTTGGCCCAAAGCTTATCTAGTGCTCACCTTTATTCTTTTATTCCAATACATGATAGCGAAAAAAGGGGAATGGCAAAGTAAAGAATCAAAACCAGCATAATTTTATTTTCCAGAAAGGCTGAACTCTCTGACAAACCCATCTCTAATTACAGAAAGACTTTCTAGTATTTTCCATCTTTCCAGTTGCTGCAGTTCCACAAATATAGGATTCAGTGATGAATGACAAGCAAGGCAATCCACCAGACATGATATTTATTCCAATGTTACTCTTAATACAAGAAAGACTAATATCATACTTCTGGCATATGAATTTATGCTTGAAGAATCTTTCAGTTTGGGTTGTTCAGCCTGATGAAGAGAAGGCTCAGGGGGGATCTCAGAGTGACTTCTCAAGACCTGAAGGGGGCTCCAGAAAGGCTGGGGTAGGACTTTTTAATAGGGTCCAGGATGGCAGGACTAGCAGTAATGGATGCAAATTGGAAGGTGAGAGATCTAGACTGGATCTAATAAAAAAGTTCTTCCCTGTGAGGGTGGTGAGACACTGCAAGAGGTTGCCCAGAGAGGCTGTGGATGCCCCCTCAATCCCTGGAGTTGTTTAAGGCTGGATGAGGCATTGAGCAACCTGGTCTAGGTGTCCCTGCCCATAGCAGGGGGTTTGGAACTGGATGATCATTAAGGTCCCTTCCAACCAAGCCCATTCTATGACTATAATTCAGGTGAAAGAAATACAGCTGAAAGGCCACATCTCCAGCTGTTGATGAATGTTTCCAGCAAAATGTTCTAACAAAAAGAACCTCAACCATCTCTGCTTGGCACATTTTTTTTTCCAAAGGAGTTTTCTTAGTTCACTGCAACAGAGTTAACATGAAGCAGAAAGGAACTGGATGTGCTCTGTAACAAGCAGACTTTTCATAAGGTATTTTAAGGTGATTGCATTACTAAGAAGGTTAATAAATTAGGACTATCATCAATGTATGCTAAGGATCATGTTATTACAATGAATTGTATATAGTAAAGCAAAGCCCATGTAATCAAAGAAATATTTCACATCACTTTAATATACTGACATTATTGACTGACCTAAAAATACCAATAATATTTTCATTATCATCCACACTTAACCTTCCTTGAGCTTTCAAGTGCCCTTATGTCCAATAGTTGAAAACATGCAATTCAGTTCCAGAGTAACTCAAAAAAAAAAAAAAATCACATCAAGGAAGTTCTTTATTAGTTTCTCTCAATGACTTCCAGATTAAATCTATTCTTCTATAAACACAATAAAGGGTTTTATAAGTGTCTAGTTTAAAAACATGCATTTGAAGTTGGTAGATCTTTTCAATCCAGGAACAAAGGGCCATGCAAGTACAGCACAGCTAACAGCACATGCCAGAACAAAAATCAGGGCTGAGACCCTTAGTATCCAAAGAGTAAAACCATATTTAAGAACTAAAATAGGATTATGGAGCACATAAAAGGAATAGGGTTGCATATGAAAGTCTGCACCTTTTACCTATTCACCTCTCAGACATTTTGGCTTCATTAAACTCCCAAGTGTTAGTGCAAGAATGAGTTTAAGTGCCAGAATGCCAAGGTAAGGGACTGGCAGACATTGTAAATGTGTTCACAGTGTTCCAGATTGGTGCTAAAACAAGAGTTATGAGCTACATTCATTACAAGTAAATATAAGAATATCTATACTCAGTTCAGACCTCTTTAGTCATCATCTGCTTGGGAGGAAAGGAAGAAATCATAGATTCTGTAGCACAGCGTGCTTTTTTCTGGGGGACAGAAAGCAAAAGGGAATAAACCCTTTTCCAGTTCAACGTGAGCTGCATGCGTGAATCCCTGAGGATCCATCCAGCCTGATGTGGCCACACTGTTGGCTCCAAGGTCAAAAACTGTTAACTCAAGCCTCCAGATGAAGAAAGGCTTCATGAGAAAATATTTTTCCAAATAGAGGCTGGGTGCACAAACTTATCATCTCTCCTTGTAACAAACCCTCCCTACCATGGGCAGGGACACCTCTCACCACACCAGGTTGCTCAATGCCTCATCCAGCCTGGCCTTAAACACCTCCAGGGATTGAGGGGACATCCACAGCCTCTCTGGGCAACCTCTTCCTCCCCATCCTCACAGCAAAGAACTTCTTTCTTATTTCCAGCCTAAATCTCCCCTCTTCCAATTTGCATCCATCACTCCTAGTCCTGCCATCCTGGATCCTATTGAAAAGTCCTACCCCAGCCATTCTGTAGCCCCCTACAGGTACTGAGAATCTACTCTGAGGTCCCCCCTGAGCCTTCTCCAAGCAGAACAACCCCAACTCCTTCATCCTGTCTTCATAAGGCAGTTGTTCCATCCCTTTGATCATCTTGGTGGCCTCCTCTGGACCCGCTCCAACAGTTCAATGTCCTTTTTATGCTGAGGGCTCCAGAACTGGACACAGTAACTCCAGGTGGGGTCTCACCAGAGCCCAGTAGAGGGGCAAAATCCCCTCCCTTGCCCTGCTGGTCACACTTCTCTTGCTGCAGCCCAGGACTGGGTTGGGTGCTGTGCTGCAAGCACACACTGCTGGCTCATGGTGACACCATGACACCCCTCAAATCCTTATCTTTTTGGACACCCCCTTGGGAACATAACCCAGCTGCTTGCTCTGAGTCAGACAGAGGAGTGCAGATGTTGCCTGTATTCCAGGAGCATCCCTGGGTTTTTTTATCATGGCCCTTAGCAATGCACCACCAGGCACTTCCCACAGAGTAGGCAAAAGAAGCCTCTGCAGCTCTGGGGAGGTCTGTCCACTTGCAGCAGCACCTGTAGAGCAGCAGCTTTGAGCCTCTCCATGCCTTGGATGCCATTCTCAACATCCAAATCTAGCCATCAGCCTCTCTTTATGAGCATGGGAAATGAGGCAAACCTGCATGAGTCCCAGTGGTCAAAGCCACCCAACCTGCTGCCAGTGACACCAGCAAGTTGAAAGCCACCTGTGGGGCAGCCCCTGCTTTGCATTTGGGTCCAGATGTACAGTGAGATAGGAGTGAGGGCAGAGCTGATACAGTGGGAAGCTTGGAGAGGAGGAGGGTGTCTGCTACTTGAAATCACTCTAAAGCACATTACAAATCTGTTAAATCATTGTGAGTAAATTAGTAACTTTGGAGAAGGAGTGCAGAAACTACCACACCACTTTTAAATAATGAAAATGCTAAAAAACCTACACGTAACAGCTCTAAAACTGCAGCAAGTCACCCACCAACACCCACTCCTCTTGTCAGCAGGCTTTTTAAAGCTTTGCCTATTATTTGTGTCAAGCCAGAGACACTGAATGTTTGCTCTGCTTATCTCTTCAACTTCAAGGCACCTCAAATGTTACAACATGTACCTGAGCTGCTGACCTCCTTCCCTGTGGCATTTTGATCTAAAGAAGTAACAAAATGCAGAGTCTCCACAATCATTTGCATTCAGAGGCTCTGAGTGCATAGCTGTAAAGAAATCTGCTTTAAGATTAACATCCAATTTTATTCGTGCCTGAGGCTCCACCACAGCATCTATTTTTGTAAGATTAACAGCAAGATCCCAGCTCTCCAGAAATGTAAAGAGCAACAGCCAATTGTAAAAGAGTGAGCAGAATCCCTGGATGTCCCTCTGCCTGTCCCACATCCCTGGCAGGGTTCAAGGCCAGGTTGGACAGGGCTTGGAGTGACCTGGGCTGGTTGGGAAGGGAGAGATGATCCTCAAGGTCCTGTCCAAGCCAAAATGTTGGGATCCCCCAGTGCCAAAGGGTGTTGTCCCATCTGTGGCTGTTAAAGGAGGTGTTTAAGGCCAGGCTGGATGAGGCACTGAGCAACCTGCTGTAGTGGCAGGTGTCCCAGCCAAGGGCAGGGAGGTAGGAACTAGATGTTCTTGGAGGTCCCTTCCAACCCAAACCACTCTATGGTTCTAAGATGGTGTTTCCTAACCTGCTTTCTTCACACCCAGGAGTGTACATTGTCCGAGCTCATTCCATGGTGGGTGTCATTTCTATTTGCACCTCTCTGAAATGCTGAAATGCATTTCTGATTAAACTGTGGGTACCAAAAATTACTAACACACCTCTCACATGTGCCAAGTGCCCCCTGAAAAACAGACAGCCTTTGCTCTGGAGGAATTCAGAAACAAACATCTCTCTGCATCCTGCAAAACAGCATTTTGAATTAACTGAGTCAAAAACACAAATGTAGAAAATCAGAGAATCATAGACTGGTTTGGGTTGGAAGGGATCTTCAAGATCATCTAGTTCCAACCCCCCTGCCATGGACAGGGACACCTCCCACTACACCAGGTTGCTCAATGCCTCATCCAGCCTGGCCTTAAACACCTCCAGGGATTGAGGGGGCATCCACAGCCTCTCTGGGCAACCTCTTCCAGTGTCTCACCACCCTCACAGGAAAAAACTTCTTTCCTCTCTCCAGCCTGAATCTCCCCTCTTCCAATGTACATCCATCCAATGTAGTCCTGCCATCACATATCCTATTAAAAAGTCCTACCCCTGCCTTTGAGTGCTTGATATTTCAGCCAATCCATGTGAAATTAATACACATAAAACTACTTCTTTTTTAACATGGCAATCAGGAGAAAAATTAAGGACTGGTTTTGATCTAAACAAAAGAAGAAAAGTTGGTGTAAAAAGTCTCTTTGGTATCTGTCAATTAGGGCTATTGCTTTGCTCTCAGCTCGCACTCCTTTAGTTCTAGCTTTGCTCCATCCTACATAGATCCATGCAAATCAATTTTTGCTCTTGCAAACATGCACTAAGCACTGGAAAGTGAAATTAATAAAGTGTGAGAAAAGCTGATTCATAAAGCTGCCACTCCTGTCCCCAACAACTCCAGGTTTCTTCCCTGCAGCGAGCTGTTTGACATAGCCAGGCAAAAGAGAAAAAGATTATCAAATTGCAACTGTCATTCCTGACAAAATGCATCTCAATGCTGGAAGGAATTTGAGGTTTTAAGCTAAAACACCACCCCAAAGGGTTCCTCAGAGCCTGTCAATATCTGTACCTTGGATGGAAAGCTACCACTGAGCACAGTGTGTCCAACATATAGAACCTGCCACAAAATGAAGTTCTTCATAAGAAAGCTCATCTCAGTCTTGGTTGGTAACAATAACAAGGAGACAAGATGAGACCATCAGTCTCAATTGTGAAGACAATGTTTTCCTCCCATATTATTCTGACTGTCATGTTCCCTTCAGGTTCCAAAGGAATCCCTGTCTCATACATCATTATTTCCCACAAAGCTTGAAAGCCTTCAGGGGGGGTTTCTTCCTGCCCACTGTACCAGCCTTGATGTCTCAGTACCTTCAGAACAGTGACAGAGGCCTCAGCCAGCAAGAAAAGGGAGCATCTGCATACCAATTCAACTGCTGAGAGCTGAAAGTAAAAAAAAAGATGGGGGGAAAAGCCTTGAAAGTAAATCTGAGCCAAGTTCTAATTAATGCCCAAGGCTCTGATTCACCACAGCACTTAGGCACGTAGTTCACTTTAAACATGCATTTACTTCCATTGAAGTCAAAAGACAGCATCCAAGAGGCAAACTACATTAGCACAATTTAATACTCTTTGGGCTAATTAATCAGCAATAAATATTAACTATGAGAAATGTATTCACTTATTTCCCTTGCTGTGACATTTTTAGATAGAAATACTTGGATGTGGCTGGAATGAGCAAAAAGTACAACTTTGTGTGGATGTCCTGGGCTGGGAAGGCCAGTCCCTGAGAGATTTTATTGTTACAGAATCACAGAATGTCAGGGATTGGAAGGGACCTCAAGAGATTATCTAGTCCCATCCCCCTGCCAGAGCAGGAACACCCAGGTCAGGTCACACAGGAAGGTGTCCAGGTGGGGTTTGAATGTCTCCAGAGAAGGAGACCCCACACCCTCTCTGGGCAGCCTGAGGCACTCTTCTCTCACCCTCACAAAGCTTTTTCTCCTATTTCTGTGGAACCTCCTGTGTTCCGACTTGCACCCATTGCCCCTTGTCCTGTCATTGGAGGTCACTGAGAAGAGCCTGGCTCCATCCTCCTGACACTCACCCTTTCCAGATTTATAGACATGACTGAGGTCACCCCTCAGTCTCCTCTTCTCCAAGCTGAAGAGACCCAGCTCCCTCAGCCTTTCCTCAGAAGGAAGATGCTCCAGTTGAATACTGGAAGACCAGCCTTGTGCTGGCTCAGTAGAAATTGGGTCAGTGTCAGCCATGGCACAGCATGAGCACCCAGATTTGCCTCTTGTTCCTCTCCACTTGTAGCAGGAGCTGCAGTGCCCATGGCAAAATGAGTTTCACAAGGGAGAAATTCCATTCCTAGAAGACATGAAGTCCAGTATTTCCTCTGCTTCTCACAATCCCATTGTTGCCATCAACTGCAGGATATGAAAGCAAGCCATTGCTCAAAATGGCCATCACAACAATTCAGACCAACTTACTCCTGAAGGGCCTGATATCTCTGCATGGTGGCAGCACAGAAGACACACCTTTGTCCTGAGTAACCTAAGAAAGGAAAAGGAAATTGGCAACAGAGGAGCAAAAGCATCAGGAAAGTGATGGCACAACAGAGACACCTTCTCTCTGTAAAGAGGTAACTTGGTCACTGCAGAGCATCAGTGCTGGTTGCAACAGAAGGTGGCACGGAGGTGGCACAGCCATTAACTAATGGCTTTGACATGAAATAACATTGCATATGGGCTCTAGAGTGTGTAGTACACTTGGTTGTCTTTTGCAGATGGGTCTCTGATGTTTGCCACTCAATGTATTGCAGAGGAGATGAGCAGCTGTGTAGTGTTCCCAGAGTTCTGCCATCATTGCAGGGAAGTTTTCTTACTAAATGTTAAGTTTAACATGTTTGTGAGGAGCCAGTGTCCTCCACCAGGCTGTCTGCTGTACTGTCAATGCCCAGAGAGGCTGTGGATGCCCCCTCAATCCCTGGAGGTGTTTAAGGCCAGGCTGGATGAGGCACTGAGCAACCAGCTGTGGTGGGAGGTGTCCCTGCCCATGGCAGGGGGTTGGAACCAGAAAATCTTGAAGGTCCCTTCCAACCCAAACCATTCTATGATTCCATGTGTACAACTAAACATTGTGTAAATCAGGGTGCAAGGAGAACAGCTTGCTACTGAGGGTCACCTTGCTAGGATTTCTGCAAAAATGAAGCCACAGAAATTTTCACAAAGTATCATTAATGGTGTATTTGGACCTGTAAAAGCTAAGAAATTGAGACCAGGGGACATAAGCTCCTGGCTGACAATACTTCTTTATCTCAGCCATTGTGGAAGCAATAAAATAAAACATCATGAGCATAAAACAAAGTAGTAGAGCAGCTTTTCAGATTAACTTTTAATTTCCTTGCTTGTATCAGTTTTGGAGCTCTATTGTTACTCTCTTGTATTTTTAATTGCAGATCCTAAAAATTCCTTTATCTTTCAAAGTCCTTAAAGTCTGTTATATAAACACATAATTAAAGTCTCTTTCAGTTGGGTGTAATTCACTCTATAGTTTACAACAGCTGCACGAGAGCTATTACAGTATATCATTTAAAAAGCTAATTAGGGGCTTCTTAATTAGTGGATCCTTTAGTCAGTGTGACTGTGTGAAAGATGCTTGGCAGCTACTGCGTGTTACCAATCTGCATGAAGTGTTTGTGTGAAAATAGGGTGTGTGCAAATTCCAAAAATTCCTTGGACCCTACAGGTCATGATCTGATCATACACCCCCCCCAGATTACATCTGCACTCTCCTTCCCAGCACACAGCTGATCCACACACAGCCTTTCCTAGCCATACATGTTGGGAGCCACCAGTGCATCCTGACCTGACCTATTATTACAGTCCATCCTGAGGTGACCACTCTCATGTCATAGAATCATAGAATGGTTTGGGTTGGAAGGGACCTTCAAGATCATCTAGTTCCAACCCCCCTGCCATGCGTAGGGACACCTCTCACTACACCAGGTTGCTCAGTGCCTCATCCAGCCTGGCCTTAAACACCTCCAGGGATTGAGGGGGCATCCACAGCCTCTCTGGGCAACCTCTTCCAGTGTCTCACCACCCTCACAGCAAAGAACTTCTTACTTAGATCCAGCCTAAATCTCCCCTCTTCCAATTTTCATCCATCACTCCTAGTCCTTCCATCACATATCTTATTAAAAAGTCCTACCCCTGCCTTTCTGTAGCCCCCTTCAGGTATTGAGAAGCTCCTCTGAGGTCTCCCCTGAGCTTCTCTTCTCGAGCTGAACAACCCCAACTCCTTCAGCCTGTCTTCAGAAGGGAGGTGCTCCAGCCCTCTCATCATCTTTATGGCCTCCTCTGGGCCTGCTCCAACAGCTCAATGTCCTTCTTGTGTTGAGGGCTCCAGAACTGGAGACAATTCTCCATGTGGGGCCTCATGAGAGCTGAGCAGAGGGGCAAATTCACAAAGGGGAAGAGAGGACAGGACTGTCCCCACTGACCATTCAGGCTGACTCTCACAGGACTTGTCAAATTCTTTCTCTAGCAAAAGCAGCTCCTCATTGCTGCTGCTGCTCTCTCCCTCACATTTCTTGTCAATCACCAGCAAATTAGCAATCAGTCACTGAAATTTGAAGTGCCATATTTGCCCAGGGAAGGAAGGGACTGTAACTCTGAAGAGTCTGAAGAGCTCTGAAGAGAAAGACTTGGGTGTGTCAGTTGACGACAAAACTCAACATGAGCCAGCAGTGTGCACTCACAGCCAAGAAGGCACCAACCAAATCCTGGGTTGCATCAGGAGGAGTGTGACCAGCAGGTCAAGAGAGGTGATTTTGCCCCTCTACTGGGCTCTGATGAGACCCCACCTGGAGTTACTGTGTCCAGTTCTGGAGCCCTCAACACAAGAAGGACATTGAGCTGTTGGAGCAGGTCCAGAGATGGGCCACGAAGATGGTCAAAGGGCTGGAGCAACTGCCCTATGAAGACAGGCTGAAGGAGTTGGGGTTGTTCAGCCTGGAGAGGAGAAGAGAAGGCTCAGGGGGGACCTCAGAGTAACTTCTCAGTACCTGAGGGGGTCCTACAGAAAGGCAGGGGAAGGACTTTTTAATATGATATGGGATGGGAGGACTAGAAACAATGGATGTAAATTGGAAGGGGGTAGATCTAGACTTGACATAAGAAAGAAATTCTTTACAGTGAGGGTGGTGAAACACTGGAACAGGTTGCCCAGAGAGGCTGTGGATGCCCCCTCTCTGGAGATTTTTAAGGCCAGGCTGGACAAGGCACTGAGCAGCCTGATGTAGTGGGAGGTGTCCCTGCCTATGGCAGGAGGGTTGGAACTTGATGATCTTTGAGGTCCCTTCCAACCCAAACTATTCTATGATTCTATGATTCTATGAATTCCTTGATCCTTTCCCCCTGGGTGGCACGGTGCAGGGGAGAAGCTGATGGAGCCCCAGCCAGCCTTTGCAGGAACTGCTCATTGCAATGAGCCTCACACCAGCTCAGTGCTCACTGGAGCAGAGAGCAAAAAGCTTGACCTGAGGACTGCTGGGGTTGTGTTTTCACCTGCTTTGTAACACAGCAGCTCTGTGAGCAGAGAGTGAGATACGGGGCCTCGTAGCATCAGGCAGCTACTTTAAACAATGCAGTGACAAAAATCATGATTTTTTATTTACTGCCAGATAATATAAATCAGTTGCTGAAAACCTGGGTCATTAGTGATCCTGCTTCTCAGAGAAAGCTGCAGTAATGGATTGGCCTCTCCATCTCATCCTCCCACTGCAAAACAACATACACAAGGCAGATCAATAACCTCATCTAAGTTGCTTGTAGACATGTCAGGTGCATCTCCCTTTCTCAAAGGCTTTAAAGGCTGGGTATTTTTGCAAAATTTAAAGCAGGCAATGAATTGGTTGGAACAAACTGTCATTGGTGGAGAAACACACAACACCAGGCTCACCCACATTGTTACAAGGAAGTTGAAATAGAGATGAACTTTATTAGATGCAACACATGTATTACTTGTGGGGTCAGTAGCTCAAGACGTCTCCTTGCAACAGGATAAATTTCCATTTGAAGAGAATTTTCTGGAATATCCCTGTTGCTGAGTAGCCTCTGCTTGACAGGAAATAACAAGATTATTTAATCATGAGATTTCACACTAATTTCTACAGCTGAAATCCTAAAATATTTCCAATATCAATACCAAAATCTGCTGTCATTACCAGGGCCAGGATTCAATCTTATTGTGTCACAACACACTACTCAGTTAATAAATTGTTGTCAAATCTGAATCACAGCATGTCAGGGATTGGAAGGAACCTCAAAAGATCATCTAGTCCCATCCCTCTGCCCAAGTAGGAACACCCAGATCAGGTCACACAGGAAGGTGTCCAGGTGGGGTTTGAATGTCTCTAGAGAGGGAGACCCCACACCCTCTCTGGGCAGCCTGGGACACTCTTCTCTTACCCTCACAAAGTTTCTTCTCCTACTTCTGTGGAACCTCCTGTGTTCCAACTTGCACCCATTGCCCTTTGTCCTGTCATTGGAGGTCACTGAGAAGAGCCTGGCTCCATTCTCCTGACACTCTCCCTTGTCAATAGAAACCCTAGAGGTCACAGATTTGTTTCCCTACAGATCAGTGGAGAGGCTACAGAGGTGTTTAAGGGTCTTCCATATTTAAAGATGGCATCATGTCCACTCCATCACTAGGACTGAAGCCAGTATCTCACTGTCACTTACACACGTGGAGAGGATATAAAACCATTCAGGTTGAAAAAGGCCTTCAAGACTACACTTTCAATGAAGATTTTTTTTCTCCTATAAAATCTAAAGTCCATTTCTTCTTGTCTTGTTGCTTGTAACTTGGGAGAAAAGACTGATCCCCACCTCTCCACACCTTTCTTTCAGGTAGTTGTAGTGAGCAATAAGGTCTCCCCTCAGCTTCCTCTCCAGACTGAACAAACCCAACTCCCTCAGCTGCTTCTCAGACTCCTCACCAGCTTTGCTTCCTGTCTCTGGACCACTTCAGCACCTCAGTGTGTTTTAGTGGTGAAGGATCTAAATCTGGACACTGTATTCATGGTCATTTTCAAGTGCAGGGGGACCCTATTGCACTGGACATCTCTCTAGCCACCCTCCCCCAGAGTGTAGCAATGATGGGGCTGCTGTGATCCAAGCACAGGATCCAGCTCTTGGCCTTGTAGAACTTCATGCATCTGAATACAGAGGATATGTATATACATACATGAATATATGTATATTTAAGATTATAAAAAAGGTCAGAGGGGAGCTGAAGCACAGTTATTTCACAGTTACAATCTTACAGCCTCCAGGGATGTACATGAACAATAAACCAGATGTACACTTAGTGCTGGAATAGCTCTGACATCAAGGCAGTCTTCTTGGGGGAGAATAAATATGAGCCAGGGCTTTCTGAAAGGTGATCTGTCACCTTCTGAAAACTCTTGTGGCAAGCTGCCCATGGACTCTACTGAGAACTTCACAGAAACTTCATTTTTCTTTGAGCTGACCTTCCTAGAAAACTTTGCCCTCTAAATTCCAGTAAATCATAGAATGTTTTGGGTTGGAAGGGACCTTAAAGGTCATCTAGTTCCAACCCCCCTGCCATGGGCAGGGACACCTCCCACCTGGTTGCTCAATGCCTCATCCAGCCTGGCACCCTAATTCAAAAACCTTGTTGTACTTACACACAGAATCACAGAATGTCAGGGATTGGAAGGGACCTCAAGAGATCATCTAGTCCCACCCCCCTGCCCAAGAAGGAACTCCCAGATCAGGTCACACAGGAAGGTGTCCAGGTGGGGGTTGAATGTCTCTAGAGAGGGCCTCCCCACACCCTCTCTGGGCAGCCTGGGACGCTCTTCTCTCACCCTCACAAAGTTTTTTCTCCTATTTCTGTGGAACCTCCTGTGTTCCAGCTTGCACCCACCTGTGATTCTGTGTGTAAGTACAACAAGGATTTTGAATTAGGGTGCCAGGCTGGATGAGGCATTGAGCAACCAGGTGGGAGGTGTCCCTGCCCATGGCAGGGGGGTTGGAACTAGATGACCTTTAAGGTCCCTTCCAACCCAAACCATTCTGTGATTCTATGTCCTGCAGAACTCAGGTAAGAATGGCACTGCCCTGCCTCCCAGCAGGACAGCTCAGCTCCCTCAACAACAGAGCAACTTGGTGAGGAATCTCAGCACCTGCACCTAACCCCCCACTGTCCCAGCTGCACAGCCCCACAGCTGCCACTTGAACCCTTGGGTTCAGAAGAAAGAAATGGCTCCCTCTAGCAATCAAGGTAACCCTTTGTAAGGTGGCAAGATCATAGATCATCATTGTGTGACATCTTCTACTTTTCTTCCTCTCTCCTTTTTTTTTTGTTTTTAAATATATGAGAACACTCCAGAAGAGCTCAGCCTCTTCTTTCAAAACTTCTCTATTTCACTAACTTGTTCCAACCTCCATCATGGCTCTTTCCTTGTCAGCAATTGTACCACTGTGCTATACCTCTGCCCACGCACAAATGCACTGGTTGAAGGTATGAACTGGAATCTCTCCATTAAAGGAACAAGCAGGCAGAGCAGAGACTGACACGGCTGCTATTTGCATGTAAAAGAGGAAAAGAAGTTGCATGAGTGAACCCAAATTAGCATGAGCAAAGCCTCCCACCGCATCTGCTTGCTCCGTGGTGCTAAGGGAGGTGCACACTCTCCTCACAAAGGGAGATTTTCTACCTCAGCTAGAAAAAAGAGACTTGGCTAACAGCGAGTTCATAGCATTCAGCATCACAGCAACTTTTGAATCACTTTTTTTCTATAATTTAAGAGTGCCAGTGAAAGAGAAACAGCATGGATGCAGGGCAAGGTGGATACATGCAAGTTTAACTTCTTCTCTGCTTCCAGCTTGACTTCTGAAGCTCATTGCCACAGCCACTGCTGTATTTTCTAAGGCCTCCATGACTTCTGTAATCCTGTATTTTCAGAGGTCCAGAGATATTCACAGAGCTCAGTGCATCTGAAAAAGAAAACCAAAATGAGCAGGTTAAATGCAGATCTAGTACTCACTGCATCATATCCATCACCCTCAACTCTTTCAAAGGGATGTTGGAGTGGGTCCAGATGAGGACCATGAAGATGATGAGAGGGCTGGAGCACCTCCCTGCTGAGGACAGGCTGAAGGAGTTGAGTCCATAGAAGAGAAGGCTCAGGGTAGCTTCTTAATACCTGAAGGAAGTGGGCTACAGAAAGGCTGGGGTAGGACTTTTGAATACGGTCCAGGATGGCAGGACTAGGAGTGAGACACTGGAAGAGGTTGCCCAGAGAGGCTGTGGATGCCCCCTCAATCCCTGGAGGTGTTTAAGGCCAGGCTGGATGAGGCACTGAGCAACCTGGTGTGGTGGGAGATGTCCCTGCCCATGGCAGGGGGGTTGGAACAAGATGATCTTTAAGGTCCCTTCCAACCCAAACTATTCTATGATTCTATAATTCATTCGTGTCTGCAAAGTTTTGCTGCAGACACACACTTCACAAACTCTAAGATTTCCAGATTTTAAGGTTATCTTTTGTTTCTTTCTCTGGCTGTGTACACTCATACCTACTGAGTCATAAAAAGAGGATCAGATGCCCCTGTAGGTTATTTAAACAGTGTAATTTTACAGTAGTAAGAGCTGTCCCCCAAACCAAACTGCATTTTAAGGACTTGCTGCAGAGATGTTACAGACTCTTTATCATCATGCTTTCATGGAAGCTGTCAGAACAATTCAGTGCCTCTGCTGTTTCCACAGGAGGTTCAGCTCATCTAAGCAACTAAGAAGAACAGTAAATACAGACATTAATGGTAATAAAATCAAAGCTAAGCCTTTACATGAAGGGAAACAAATTCCAAAATGAAAAATTTGATTACACAGTACCTGTCTCCTGTCTTGAATCCCTCATTATACACAGAAACTAACCCTGTCATTAAGTGCTTTGATCAGGCTGTACATAAACAGCTTATAATGGCATGAAATCCACCACAGCAAGCAGGCAAATGAACAAGGAGAGAAATAGTGACATTTGGGCTTGCTGTCACACATCAAGCACTCCTACTCCCTTGGGGCCAAACTGATAGAGTAAATGAGGTTGCTCCAAGGACTAATTGCTCCCTCCTGGTTTGCACTACTTCCAGAAAGTTTCAGGAATAATATCCAAGAGGCTATTATCTGGAGATTAGTAGCATCTTTTTAAGACCTTGGAGATATTTTTGAGTTCTGCTTTTGTAACTGCTCATGGGCTAAAAGTTGGTACAGAAACTGCCAGCCAGTGATGGAGCTGGAGCCAAACGAGGCCAAACTGGTCTGCACTGCTTGGAAATGAGGGATGGAACCATAGGCATTACTCCAAATAATGGTCACTTCAATTTGGAGAATTTCCAGGAACTACTACATATCATAAACAAGATTCTAGGCAATTGAGGTTTGGTGGGGTGGGGTTTTTTGTTCGTTTGTTTGCTAGGATTTGGGAGCAGAAGTTGCTTTGTCTGGGATGCATTGTGATACTACTGAAATTCCTTGCACATACAGCTCCACAATCAGAGATGGTTTGAAGTCTCTTCCCAGCTCCACCCCTGGCCTGCCATGAGTCCCACCCCACATCTGAGTCCTATTTTGAAGCAGCTGTGTTTTCCTGAAAGTTCTTCCCACCTCTTGGTTGAAAAGACCCTCACCTCAGTGTGGGAACAGACTAAGGCTGATCAGATACAACACCTACCCCTGAGTAATGCCTAGGCATTACTCAGCAAGTAAACTTCAGAGCCTTGCTTCTCTGCTCTCCCAGCCTTAGGCATGATGGGGTTTCCAGTTTTGTTCTGAGCTTTCTGCCTGTTGCAGCAGGTGCATGCACAACAGAGAAATCCTGACCCAGGATTTCCCACTGCCTTCCAGATAACCAAGATTTTATCAAAAAACATTAAATAACCCCAAGTTGTTTGTTTCTGTGTGCATGACTACACACAGAATCATAGAACGGTTTGAGTTGGAAGGGACAAGTAATGTAGGACAATGACATCAGAGGGGTTAACTGGCAGCTGTGTCCATAGATAATCACTCAGGCCTGATGTACAGTGCAGCAGAGAACAGAATCATAGAACCATAGAATGGTTTGGGTTGGAAGGGACATTCAAGTTCATCTAGTTCCTCCTCACTTCCATGGGCAGGGACACCTCCCACTACACCAGGTTGCTCAGTGCCTCATCCAGCCTGGCCTTAAACACCTCCAGGGACTGAGGGGGCATCCACAGCCTCTCTGGGCAACCTCTTCCAGTGTCTCACGACTCTCACAGGAAAAAACTTCTTTCTTATCTCCAGCCCAAATCTCCATTCTTCCAATCTGTACCCATTAGTCCTAGTTGTGACATCCTGGACCCTATTTGAAATTCCTACCCCAGCCTTTCTGTAGCACCTTTCAGGTATTGAGAAGCTCCTCTGAGGTCCCCTCGAGCCTTCTCTTCTCCAG
>VZTY01028179.1:82363-101773 GCA_013400935.1 Turnix velox
ATATGGGATGGGAGGACTAGAAACAATGGATGTAAATTGGAAGGGGGTAGATTTAGACTTGACATAAGAAAGAAATTCTTTGCAGTGAGGGTGGTGAAACACTGGAACAGGTTGCCCAGAGAGGTTGTGGATGTCCCCTCTCTGGAGGTGTTCAAGACCAGGCTGGACAAGGCACTGAGCAGCATGATCTAATGGGAGTTGGAACACCATGATCTTTAAGGTCCCCTCCAACCCAAACTATCCTATGTTTCTATGATCCATTTGAAAGGGTGAGCAAGACACACACTCCTCTGAAACAGTGTTCCTCTATGCTGGAGCACACCTGCTTCACTGGAAGAGGTTGCTCAGAGAGACTGTGGATGCCCCCTCAATCCCTGGAGGTGTTTAAGGCCAGGCTGGATGAGGCACTGAGCAACGTGTTGTGGTGGGAGGTGTCCCTGCCCATGGCAGGGGGGTTGGAACTAGATGATTTTGAAAGTCTCTTCCAACCCAAACCATTCTGTGCAGCAATAGGCAAAGACTCATGACATGGTTGGTGCTTGAGAAACACACTGACAGTTGGATTCTGTTGTCTGGATCTAAGAGTTCCCCCTTCAGCATGCAGCCATACCTGCAGGTAGTGGGGAGCCTCAGGCTTATTTGCAACAAGGAACTTCAAAAGACACACACAACTGGTGTGGTGAAGATAAGGCACAGTTAGGCTGAATAATTTGTTACCTAAAAATGCTTCTGACAGATGGCAAGGCTGTTCTGGAACACTGTGAACATGACAGATTTTGGGACGGGGTGCTGAAGGGAACTGATTTTAGTTAAACTTTGGATTTTTATCAAAATGACCTTTTTCACTCCAAGAGCCTGCCTTACATAGAAAATTGCAAAGAAACTATCAAAATGTGACAATAAATTGGACCAGTGATGCACTGGAGTTATGGCTTGGATGTCATTATCCTTCATAGATCACTTCTTGCAACTGGGCTCCATGTCCAACATGCATCATTGCCAGATGCTCTCAAGATGTATAACAGCAGTACGAGACAAGAGAAAACCATCATTCACATAAAAAAAAAAACAAAAAAACCTGAGTTTAAGAAAGAGAATGGGTCATTTTTCCTGAGGACCTGAGTTCCAAAATGGATGTGGAAACCAGTTGCTTCTGCCTGGTTTTTACTCCCCCTCTCAAAAAACATGCTGTTTTCTACAAGAAATAAAATATTCACAATTCATTCTGATTACCAAGGTATTTCCCAGATACATTCCCAAAGAAACAAGGCTCAATTTTTGGGACTATGCATCCATTCATCTGTCCAATGGTCAGTTCTGCATCCCCTCCCTTCCTGTCTCCTCAACACCTTTAGAACCTACCTGACAGACAGAGAAGGGGGAAGGAGCTGTGAGTACTGTGTGGGAAGGGGAGATATAAAAATCTTTAGTTCTGTTTTGATACTTTGCAACCAAAAAAAAAACAGTACAGACATGCATGGCAGATCAGCAAGTCTCTGAGGTTTGAGAGGAAACGCTGCCAAAAGATGGTGTTCCTTTTCCTTTAAAAAAAAAATAAAAAGGTTGAAATAGTTTATTACTAGGTGTTGTCTCACATCTGAAACTTTCAGTTTCAGTACTTATGTGACATGATTACCCAGTGGAGAAGGATCTTACTAAAACCTTCCAGGATGAAAACTTTCAGTTTGGCCAGTCTAGACATTTCCTAGCAGATACAAAACTGGGATTAGGTGGTGCTGCTTTTTCTGACTCAAATGAGCAGAAAAATTAATTAAAGGAAAAAACAACCTCTTGAACAAAACTAGGTCAACATGAGCTAAAAACAACAAACTTATTCTGAGACGGTGAAATGCTACAATGTAATGAGGTAAAACCATTCAAATTCCAAGCACTTTTCAAAGCATATTTAAAGCATGTATGAAACTATATATTTGTCTTGTTATCAATTTCTTTTTAATGTATGAACATAATAAACCTTTCAAAATTAAACTGGAAATCAGTCTCATTGGCTTCTACCTGGTACTAAGCTTTCTGTATATCTAGTTACTAAATTAATTACTGAATTTTTAGTGTCTACTTAATATCCTAGTTTACTTTACACTCTTTTTCTAAAATGTTTCATTTAAGTAAGATAAAAGCCACTGATTTCTGACACCTTTCTTTATAACTAGGAAAAAAGAATCATGGCACAGCCTTAGGGAGATACCTGAGACACATCTATCTGCCCCAAAGTTCTCCATTTGATTTGGAATGGACTTGTAATTTACACTTTTTTTTTTTTCCCAATTCCTGGTAATTCTCCTGTCTTTGTTTCTATAGACATATTCCACAGAAGAGGTAAAGGTTACCAGTATATTAATATTACCCCTGTACAATGATGTATGTTTTCAAATAGGCTCACTCCCACAAGGATTTCCATATGTAGCCACTTGCTCTTTATTTCTTGATAAGTGATGGCCCCTATCAGGAAGTCGGGGGTGAGTCTGTTACTGTTTTGAGTAAACAGCCTAAAGGTCACTTTAGATGCTGGCTTTGACACTCTTGGCTCAACAGCCACCCACCAGAGTTGTCACTACCAAGCTGAACTCAACTTCATGGAAAAATAGCCCTTCAATGGGTCTTGAAGCATCCACAACAGAGCAGCAGGCAACCAGCAGTGGGCACTTCATGGTAGAATGAGGAAAATTCTATGATATTCCCCTTAATGGCCCCTTACAGAGGCATTTGGCCTGAGATTAGGACTGAAGTGCTGTAAGTCTTACAGAATCATAGAATCACAGAATGGTTTGGGTTGGAAAGGACCTTAAAGATCATCTAGTTCCACTCCCCCTGCCATGCGCAGGGACATCTCACACTATACCAGTGCCTCATCAAGCCTGGCCTTAAACACCTCCAGGACATCCACAGCCTCTCTGGGCAACCTCTTCCAGTGTCTCACCACCCTCACTGCTAAGAACTTCTTTCTTATCTCCAGTCTAAATCTCCCCTCTTCTAATTTGCATCCATCACTCCTAGTCCTGCCATCCTGGACCCTATTCAAAAGTCCTACCCCAGCCTTTCTGTAGCACCTTTCAGGTACTGAGAAGCTCCTCTGAGGTCTCCCCTGAGCCTTCTCTTCTCCAGGCTCAACAACCCCAACTCCTTCAGCCTGTCCTCAGAAGGGAGGTGCTCCAGCCCTCTCATCATCTTCGTGGCCTCCTCTGGACCTGCTCCAACAGCTCAATGTCCTTCTGGTGTTGAGGGCTCCAGAACTGGACACAGTAACTCCAGTTGGGGTCTCACCAGAGCCCAGTAGAGGGGCAAAATCCCCTCCCTTGCCCTGCTGGCCACACTTTTCTTGATGCAGCCCAGGACTGGGTTGGCCTTCTGCAAGTATTGTTTCAGTTGGACTCCTACAATATTGCTTCTTTCCTTCAGCTGCCCCCAAATTAATGCATAGGAGGTGCATATTTGCTGAAAGAGATGCTTCTGCTGCTGGAGTGTGCTGCCAACACACACTTTGAGAGCCGTCATCACTAAAAGGTCATACCACTGACATGCCTGCCCACCTTCTCCCACACACCAGCATAAAAGACAGAAGAACCCAGAAGACAGACCCAAAGGTTCTACCCATGCAGAAGTAGAGTTGCAGGACTAGATCTAAGATCCAGAACAAAGGCCAAAGCATCCACAAGGCTGATGCAGCAAAAATGCCTCACGTCCACCCCTCTACAGACTGAGCTACCCTTATCACACAAGTCACACCATCACCCAAGGTAGAATCCTAAGTTTTTCCAACTTGCATCCATCACTGGAGCCTATTCAAAAGTCCTACCCCGGCCTTTCTGGAGCTCCTTTCAGGTATTGAGAAGTCGCTATGAGATCGCTCCTGAGTCTGCTCCAACAGCTCAATGTCCTTCTTCTGTTGAGGGCTCCGGAACTGGACACAGTAACTCCAGTTGGGGTCTCACCAGAGCCCAGGAGAGGGGCAAAATCCCCTCCCTTGCCCTGCTGGCCACACTTCTCTTGACTGGGCTGGCTTCTGTGCTGCAAGCACACACTGCTGGCTCATGGGGAGTTTCTCACCCACTGACATCCCCAAATCCTTCTCTTCGGGCTGCACTGAAGCCACTCTCCACCCAGCCTGTGTCTGTGCAGGTGCCAGGAGACAAAAACTACTGAGAACACAATCCATAGCTCTTTTCCACTCCATAGCAAACAGAGCTCAATGCTTCAGAGAGCCCTGCAAAAGCAGTCAAGCCCAAATTCCACAGTCCTATATGGCACAGAGTCACAGACACAGCTGTTTCCTCCATATAGGGGGTTCCATTTCCCAGTACATAATTTTCACTTTGTGCTAAACAGACAACAGGGTGTGAAAACTCTCTCTTTTGGGTTTGACATTCTCGTACATATAAGAAAACCATCTGCAGTTTTCAGCCTCAGCTTTTGCTACAAGTTGGGATCTTTCTGTTACTTTTCCTGTTTCCCAGCCTAGACATTAATTCAGTCTGCTCCCTGCTCTCTGTCTTCGTGAGCACTGTCTGCTTTCTAGCACAATGCAGGCAGCACTGAACACCTGAGGAGAGTGTTTACAGCCCCACAGAGATCCATCACACAGCTGATAGGGCAGGGGCATGACACCTGCACAGCCCCAGCTCTGCTCACTTGTGAAGGGCAGAATTGGAACTGCTGGAGAGAGACACAGAGATGATGAAGAGATTGGAGCATCCCCCTTCTGAGGAAAGGCTGAGGGAGCTGTGTTTCTTCAGCTTGGAGAAGAGGAGACTGATTAATGTCTATAAATATGGAAAGGGTGAGTGTCAGGAGGATGGAGCCAGGCTCTTTTCAGTCACCTCCAATGACAGCACATGGGGCAATGGGTGCAAGCTGGAACACAGGAGGTTCCACAGAAATAGGAGAAAAAACTTTGTGAGGGTGAGAAAAGAGTGTCCCAGGCTGCCCAGCGAGGGTGTGGGATCTCCTTCTCTGGAGACATTCAAACCCTGGACTTTTTTCCTGTGTGACCTGATCTGGGTGGTCCTGCTCTGACAGGAAGATGGGACTGGATGATCTCCTGAGGTCCCTTCCAATCCCTGACATTCTGGGATTCTGTGGCTTTACTGCAGAACCATATCCCAACCTGCCATATCTTTCAAGTTAAAGGAATGTGAGTAAAACAA
This sequence comes from Turnix velox, assembly GCA_013400935.1. Taxonomy (NCBI): domain Eukaryota; kingdom Metazoa; phylum Chordata; class Aves; order Charadriiformes; family Turnicidae; genus Turnix; species Turnix velox. The sequence continues at coordinate 87,526 of VZTY01028179.1, forward strand.
ACTATAAGCTGTATTTAAGCAATGATACCTTCTGAAAATGTCTACCAGCAGCAAGCATTCTCAGGAAGGAGCTGTGCCTCTGGCCCTAACCCTCACCAGTCAGCTCCCAGGCTGAGTTAGAATAGCTGGCTTAAAAGTCATAATTGCTATTCTCATGGTAAAATACAAAATTGGGGATTTTAATGTACCTTTTAACATGCTGCACAGTTAAACATGGCTTTCATGTTACCATGGATATAATTTCATGTTTATAAGACTGGTCTTTCCTGGCAGCTAAATGCCAGCATGGGAACAAATAGCAGAGCAGGATTTTGTTGGGCATTTTGCTCCATTTCTGCTAACAGTTAACTGCTTTTTTTATTAACAAGCTTTAGATTTTACTCAAGTTTCTCTAGGAACAGAGTTCATCACACTGGCATTAAACACCTTCCAGCTGATCTTCCAGTTTGTGTGAGCAGAGCCCTGATGTCATGAGAATTGGGGTCATAGAATCAAGTCCTAGTGAGTCTGCATGTGTGCCAGGGCCGATCTCAGACAGCATGTGGTACAGGAAAACATGTTTCCTCTCTGCCTGATGGAGAGTCCATTCCAAATCCCGAGTGCAGAGATTGAGCTGGAACTACTTCTATTCCAGAAAAAAACCCCATGATAAATTGTGACTAAACTCAAGGCAGTGGAGTTTGGTTTTCATTTGATGGGAGGAGCAATTATATGCCACAGAATCAGCATCACCATGAGCCAGCAATGTGCCCTTGTGGCCAAGATGGCCAATGGCATCATGGGATGTATTAGAAGGGATGTGGCCAGTAGGTGGAGAGAGGTTCTCCTCCCCCTCTGCTCTGCCCTGGTGAGACCACAGCTGGAGTGTTGGGTCCAGTTCTGGGGCCCTCAGTTGAAGAAGGACAGGGAACTGCTGGAGAGCGTCCAGAGCAGAGACACAGAGAGGATGAAGGGATTGGAGCATCTCCCTTCTGAGGAAAGGCTGAAGGAGCTGGGGCTCTTCAGCTTGGAGGAGACTGAGGGGTGACCTCAGTCATGTCTATAAATGTGTAAAGGGTGAGTGTCAGGAGGATGGAGCCAGGTTCTTCTCACTGACCTCCAGTGACAGGACAAGGGGCAATGGGTGCAAGCTGGAACACAAGAGGTTCCACAGAAATAGGAGAAAAAACTTTGTCAGGGTGAGGGTGAGAGAAGAGTGTCCCAGGCTGCCCAGAGAGGGTGTGGGGTCTCCTTCTCTGGAGACATTCAAACCCCACCTGGACCCCTACCTGTGTGACCTGATCTGGGTGTTTCTACTCCAGCAGGTGGGTGGGACTGGATGATCTCTCCAGGTCCCTTCCAATCCCTGACTCTCTGTGATTCTGTGAGTCACAGGAAAAAAAATCTTCAAAATGGAATTGTTAGGTTCATTTATAAGAACTTGAAATCAGCTGAATTCCAGCAGAAAGGTTAATGGACTAGGAATAAAATCCAGACCACCAGGAAGGTAAGTGTTACCATTTTAGAACACCAGGTCTAAATACCTCCTTCACATCCACACTCAATTACTTGTGCCTACATCTATTTAAAAAACTGTGCATGTATTCCTGCCCCTACTAAATGATTTCTGTGGTATTAGTCACCTGTTCTTTAGTGGGACAATATTCCATCCCTCAGTGAATAAGCCCAGGAATAGCTTCTGGCTGCTGCTTGCCAATGTGTAGGACTGTAACAACTCAGCTGCTCTTGCTAGAAAATCTGAAAATAAAATGCAACTTCACAGAAAAATCTGGGGATTACACCACATCACGTCCCTCCAAATCACACAGCCAGAGTGTTTGCCTCTGTGTGCTGCTGTCATAAAAAGTTCAGTGCCTATTTCAGTCTCGGAGACACGTATCAGTCAAACTCAACTTCAGCTTTTGAAGTGGGTGGAGAGCAACACCAGCACTTTCCCTGCTGAAGTCTGCAACAAAATCACATTTTACTCACAAACATATCGGTAGTTCTGTTGTGCTCTGACTTTTAAAAAAATTAAGCTCATTGGACAGACACCATCAGCAAATTTCTCCACTCCGTGGAGTGTCTTCACAGCCCTCCCACAGAGTGAAAATGACTCAGACAAAACTACTAAATTTAGGGCACTGGTATTCTACGTGCTACGCTGCTCTTCATACAAGTAATACCTTAAACAGTCAATTTCTGAATTAAGCATTCAGGCATCTTTTCTGTGCTGCACCTGCTACTGACACAAAACAGCAATGAAGGTGGGCTGGGGAAGAGGTTATCTGGATTGTAATTTGGGTTGTGTTTTGGTTAGAGCTAAATGTGAATTTGAACGAGGTTTGTGGGTATTTTTAGAAACATCTATTGACCAAATATTATGATGTTTGATCTTAAGTGATGAGACCGTGCAAGATAAACCACCCTTTGGAGATTCCCTTCATCTCAGGCATGAGATCTCAAGCTTTGATTCACAAATGGGTATGACTTCTCTTGGGATGACAAGACCAATTCCCATTTCTCAGCATCCAAATCACCATCACTCTGAGATTCCCCTCCTGCCAAGCATGGCTCACGAAGCAGCTGCTGAACTGCTGGTTGTAAATCCATGCAGGCAATTAAATTGGTATTTCTGTAATTCAATATACATAGCATAAATTCAGCATTTTGTAATTCAAAATAGAATTATTGCAATTTTTTAATTTGTAAATCACCCAGTGCTTCACCAGCAACAGAATCTGGAAGAAAGCAGCAGTGGCCAATTAAAGACAAGGGTCCAGAGGAGGCCATGAAGACCATGAGAGGGCTGGAGCACCTCCCTTCTGAGGACAGGATGAAGGAGTTGGGGTTGTTGTGCCTGGAGAAGAGAAGGCTCAGGGGGGACCTCAGAGGAGCTTCTCAATACCTGAAGGGGGCTACAGAAAGGCTGGGGTAGGACTTTCAAACAGTGACCAGATGGCAGGACTAGGAGTAATGGATGCAAATTGGAAGAGGGGAGATTTAGGCTGGAGAGAAGAAAGAAGTTCTTGGCAGTGAGGGAGGTGAGACACTGGAAGAGGTTGCCCAGAGAGGTTGTGGCCCCCTCAATTCATGGAGGTGTTCAAGGCCAGGCTGGATGAGGCATTGGGCAACCTGGTGTAATGGGAAGCATCCCAGCCCATAGAGGGGGGGGTGGAAGGCTGGAACTAGATGATCTTGAAGGTCCCTTCCAACCCAAACCATTCTCTGATTTTAAGTTTTACAGCTGTCACTCACAAGGCAGGACTTTGCAGAGAGATTGGCCATGTGGTCACCATCCAGAAAAAAGAAGACCCTGTCTGTAAGGAGAGCAGAAGAAGGAGAAAAGGAGAAAGTTAATTGCTAAAGCACCTTACTGGTTACACAGTCTTTCATCTCTGCTTGACTTAAGTAATCACCAAATCAGGGCGAATCAAAGTCAGGCCTGAACCAAGACACGAGACCACACTCTTCTTCAGGCTGACCACACCACCTGCTGAGGCCAGGAAGAATTTTCTGTGGGTATCTCAAAAAACAACACAGAAGCAATGACTCATCTATTAATGAACTTTGTATCTGCTTGCCAGATGTCTCCATGAGGGCATGGGTTTCTTAAATATTTTTGTTTTTTTGAAACTGCTGAATAATCTTTACAAATATAGCTCCCTGATCTGTTACCCAAAAATAAACCATGCAATTGCTACTAGCAATCAGAGATGTTTACACTGCACATTTCCATTGCTCCTTATCATTGGAGCATTACTCTTTAATAAAAATAGATTAATGCAAAAACATCTTCAGATAACCTGCTGCAGCCTCCAGAAATGCTTATGCTGTTGTGATGGGCAGTATTTGAATCTGGAAAGCTGAGCATCTTTCTCTAAAGTTCTGCAGAGAATAAAAGCATAATTTTTTCACTACAACCCAAAAGCCCTACTGACCTGTACACCTGCTCTGAAGAAAATTTCCATAGTAAAATGTTTGTTCTTGACTGGACTCCACTTGAGAAGTAGCCTCCAAAGTGCACACTTAGCTTAAAAATCCATGTCTAGAGGGAATATGGAAGGATTACTGAATCACAGAATGGTTTGGGTTGGAAGGTACCTTCGAGATCATCTAGTTCCAATCCCCCTGCCATGGGCAGAGACACCTCCTACTACACCAGGTTGCTCAGTGCCTCATCCAGCCTGGCCTTAAACACCTCCAGGGATTGAGAAGGCATCCACAGCCTCTCTGGGCAACCTGCTGCCTGTCCCAAAAATACCACAGCAGTTCAGGCAGATGTCTCAGATTTAACAGCAGTCCAGCTCAACAAATTGTTTTGAAATGGATCAAAGTGATTTAAAGGAAAATATTTCAGTTATACCTTCCTGGGGAGTCCTTCTTAAATCACAGCTTCACAGAAACTTCACACAAAAGTCACTTTCACATCAAGTGTTTTTTAACATAATTAGAAACTATAGAAATAAATCAGTCATCATGACTTGTGCACAGGAAGACCAGAATCCTGATTCATACATAGTTTATATATACTGAATTGCTTCAAGAGCCCAGTACTTATACATCTTCTCCATTCCACAACAGTTCAAAAGGAGGTCTTTGCTTCCCAGTGGTTTGCACATGATGGGAAGTGACACTAATCATGAGAACAACCAGAAAATTCTTTTGAGCCAATCAGATGGCACCAGTCACAATGACATTAGTCATCCATTCCTCAATCTGAGTAGAAGGAACCAAATTTATCATTCATCTACTCCTGAAGCTGCAGAAGATATGAGGGAAGTGTACTATTTCCCATTCTTATTGCAATCATCATCACACAAAATGACACAAGCTGCTATTTTCTCCTCCTCTTCTAGGATACCAGTGGTTACCCTCTGTGCAGGTTTCAAAAGAGAGACTTCAATATTATTTAACTGCTTCATTCTCCTTCTCCTGTCCACTGTGACTGATCAACACATGACCCAGATAGGGAAGGGGATCAGAAAATGCTACACAGTAAGAACATACAAAGCCTAATGCCATTTGCCTCTGCATCATATAAAAGCAAGACAACTGAGATGTGAATTGGTTAACAATGATGGTGACCAAAGAGAGAGTAGTCAGTCTCACCAATGATAAGAACAAGAAGAGCATGAGAAGTGGTAACTGACATGTGGAAAAGTGCACAAATAAGGAAAATCTGAAAAGGTGCACAGATAACAGAGCATCAGCTAGAGGTTAACTGCAGAGGATTGCTTTAAGAACAGATCCAGGACTAACTGTAAAAGACAAAGCGTGCTGAAGCAGCCAACCTAACAAATTACACATCAAACTCTTCACTCTGCTGAGATCAATGAGGTAAGTACCTCTTGGTAAGAGAGGTGGGGGAAGTTCAGGAGGAACTGACAGGCAGGAGAGGCTGAACAGACCCTGTGTCTCCACAGTAAGATGGTTTGGGCATTACAGAGGTGCTGGTACAGCAATCAAGCTCATTTCCACACACAGCTAGGAGACCACCTGGCAGCCCTGGTGAGTACAGATGCCTTTGTATATATGATGGTGTTTCAATGTGAGAGGTACTCTTGAATGCTCAACAGTTAGATACATCTCCAAAGCACAGGCTGGTCAGCTCTGGATATCCCAGCTCTTGAAATCAGAAAATTGACCCTTCACATCTAGGGGTAAGTTAATGGTGAAGTAATATTACAGAGTAGCAAAGATCTGTGGCTTGGAAAGCCCAGATGCCTCCAACACATCTGGGGAATCTACAAAGAATTTCATGACAAATGCTCCTCTGGGGTGACATTTTATCTCACTGTTCAATTAGAGTTTGCTTTTGAAGGACATGACAGGGATCTTCATAAATTTATGCTTTCATCTTCCCAATAAGAAAAGCTCCTCAGTAAGGAGAAGTTCAGTCAGTGAATGACTTAGATGCACTGCTGGCATGAGTAAACCAGGAGCGAGGCTTGCAACAAATGAACTTGGTCCACTTTCTATTAGACTTCAAGATATTTCCACTCTGACTGTCTATGAACATCCTGTCAGGAGTCACAGCTGCCCTTACAGTGACAACAAAAGGGAAGCTCTGTGTCTCATCATGCAAGAGATTCTCACTGAAGATGTGGCAAAGAGAAGCTCTGGGCACTTGGAGTATGTTCAGCCACCTACAGCACACTGATCCCTCTCTGGCCAATAGCTGGCTTTGCAGACATGAAGCACTTCAGTCTCTGCATTTTCATTTGCACCTAAATATTCCTAATGGGAAATTAGAAACCCCTGCTTCCCTAGCTCTGAGCAAGTCCCTTTAGCCTGCTCTTGGCTAATCACCACAGATCTCTCCATCACCAAGAGAGACAGCACTGTTAGATGATTCACTGTCTTACATACCTGATGAATCACTCTGACTGTCTTCACTGATGAGTGAGAAACACAAAGTGTCCACACACTTTGCTTAGCCCCAATCCCTTGTCTTCAGAGATCTCAAGGACCTGGATGAACTTCTGAATGTGCCCAATGATCCAGACAAATGAGAAAGGAACTCTGGACACAATCCTATAAGGATTTAATAAATAATAAAAATTAGTGTATAGAAGATGAGAGAAGAATATCAAATATACACAATATTCAGGACTTGCAAAAAGAGTGCACACACATCTAAGAAAGACAGAATGGCAGGGAAGGGACATCTGGAGATAATCTACTCCAACTGCCAGAGCAGGGATACCAACAGCAGGTTGCACTGAATGCATCCAGGTGGCTTCTCAATGTCTCCAGAGACAGAGAAACCACCACCTCTCTGGGCACCCACAAAGCAATGAAGTTCTTCCTGTGCTCAAATTTGTGGCCCTGACCTCCTGTTCTGTTACCACAGGAAGAAATTTAAGCAAACTGGTGCCACAAATCAAGTAATTGGTAAGAAAAATGAACTAGAGCTCCAGAAATTATTGATTTATGAAGGTATCTCAAATTTGGGGCATAAATACTTATTATCTTGCAGCTTCTATCTCTTCAATACTTATATTAAACCAATTTATGTCTTCCTAGTAAAGGGGAACTCGGTTAAGTCCAAGAAATGAAGAGTAAGACAACACACATTTGTTTCTCTCCTGAGGAGGAGAGAGCACATTTCATTTCAAATTATTCCATGCATAGGGTAAACTACAATTCTGGGTACATAAAACCTCACCACATGTTTCAGGGTTAGACTCTTGTGTATACCCCAGGGAAATCAAATAAATTTAAATTAAAATGCCATCATGTAAACAGAGACCACAGTTTTACTCTTGACCTAGAGTACAGCAAGAAACATTTCTTATCTTGAAGTGATGGCCAGTTACAGTTCAGTTCTCTTTTAACCAGAAAATAAATCACATCCTTTCTACAGATAGAATCATAGATTGGTTTGGGTTGGAAAGGACCTTCAAGATCATCCAGTTCCAACTTCCCTGCCATGGGCAGAGACACCTCCCACTACACCAGGTTGCTCAGTGCCTCATCCAGCCTGGCCTTAAACACCTCAAGGGAGTGAGGGAGCCTCTCTGGGCAACCTCTTCCAGTGTCTCACCACCCTCACAGCAAAGAACTTCTTATACCCAACCTGAATCTCCCCTTTTCCAACTTGCATCCATCACTCTTAGTCCTGCACATCCTGGATCCAATTCAAAAGTTCTACCCCAGCCTTTCTGTAGCTTTCTTCAGCTTTTCTTCAGCTATTGAGAAGCTCCTCTGAGGTACCCCCTGAGCCTTCTCTTCTCCAGGCTCAACAACCCAACTCCTTCAGCTCTGGACCTGCTCCAACAGCTCAATGTCCTCCTGTTGTTGAGGGCTCCAGAACTGGACGAAGTAACTTCAGTTGGGGTCTCACCAGAGCCCAGTAGAGAGGCAAAATCCCCTCCCTTGCCCTACTGGCCACACTTCTCTTGATGCAACTTGGTTGGCTTCTGTGCTGCAAGCACACACTGCTGGCTCATGGTGAGCTTCTCATCCACTGAGACCCTCAAATCCTTCTCTTCAGGGCTGCACTCAAGCCTCTCTCCACCCAGCCTGTGTCTGTGCTTGGGGTTGCTCCAACCCAGGTGCAGAACCTTGCACTTGGACTTGTTGAACTTCATGAGCTGGGCACAGTCCCCTTGGATGGTATCCAAACGTGCAGGAAACCATCCACATGTAACTCAAGGAACAGATTACTGTTACCAGCCTTTTGAATTAACTCAACAACTGGTGTACAAAGAGTAAGATGGCTACTTAACTGACTCCACAAAGAAACAATGTGTGCTGCCTGACAGCCAAATTCATTAAACGTGTGACAAGAAGTAGCACAGGGTAGTGTGTTTACACCTCTCAGTTAAGGGTCATCTTCATACATGCTGATTATCATCCTCTACAAAAATTACATTACTACAGTGAACAGAACATCCCAGTCAAGCAAACAATGAATGGTGTAACTCCCTAAGTTATTTTGCGAGGGTGGCTGTCAATGGCTCCATGTCCAGACAGAGAAGAGTAATGAGTGGTGGCCCTCACAGATCCACGGAGGCCCCAGTGCTGTTCAATATCTTCATCAATTATGCAGCCAGTGGCACTGAGTGCACCCTCAGCAAGTTTGGAGATGACACCAAGCTGAATGGTGTGGTCAACACACCTGAGGGCTGGGATGTCACTCCCAGGGTCCTGAACAAGCTGGAGAGGTAGGACTGTGCAAACAAGGATAAGTGCAGGGCTGTTCTTCAGCTGGGACAGTCCTTGTTGCCAACACAGACTGGGAGGGGATGTGACAGAGAGCAGCTCTGTGGAAGAGGATCTGGGGGTACTGGTGAATAAAAAGCTGGACATGGGCCAATGGTGTGCACTCACAGCCCAGAAGGTCTGTCATGGCCAGCAGGTCAAGAGAGGTGATTCTGCCCCTTTGCTCTGGACTTACTGTGTCCAAGCTCTGAAGCCCTCAGCACAAGAAGAACATGGAACTATTGGAGAGGGTCCAGAGGAAGGCCATGGGGATGATACAAGGGCACCTCTGCAGTGGGAGTACACTGGGAGTTGGGACTGTTCAGCCTGAAGAAAAGGCTGCCAGTACCTGAAGTGCCTACAGAAAAGCTGGGGAGGAACTATTTGTTAGGACATGTAGTGATAGGATGAGGAGCAATGGTTTGAAACTAGTGCAGGGCAGGGTTAGGTTAGACATTAGGAAAAAATTTTTCATCATGAGGGTGGTGAGATACTGGCATGGGTTGCCCAGAGAGGTGATGGAGGCTCCATCCCTGGAGACATCCAAGACCAGGTTTGCTGAGGCCCTGGGCAACCCCATCTAGTGCAGGATGTCCCTGCTCACTGCAGGGGGGTTGGACTAGATGGTGTTTCAAAGTCCCTTCCAGCCCCGTGATTCCTGCTCCAGCAGGGAGGTGGGACTAGATGATCTCTCCAGGTCCCTTCCTATCCCTGATATTCTGTGATTCTGTGAAATTCTTCTGCTCTTTGAGCTCTGTTCTTCTGCTCTATTGACCATTACTTCAATAAGACACAATGCAAGGGTTGGTGTTTTCACTGCAGGACTATAATCTGATAAGGAGTCAAAACTCAAGCCAAGTCACAGTACAAAGAGGAAGAAGAAACCAAATGTCTTCCTCTTTTTCTCTCCTTTCCTCTGCACGGAACATTAACAAACTGCTCTTCAGTGCAAGTTCAGCTCACAGAAATAATTCCTGGAAGCCCATTGGTGGAGAGTCTGATTCCTTCTCCTTTCAGGCTGAAAAGGAAACTTTTTGTGAGTTTACTGTAATGGAGTGTTTGTCTGTATCAGAAACAGCCTGACCTCTCCAACCGCAAGATGAAATACCAGCAGCCCACTCTGTCACTAGTTCACTGTTAGGAAATTCATGGGAGGAAAGACACAACACAAAATTCAGAGAGAGAGAAAAAAAAAAGAATTAAAAAAAAAAAACCATCAGCAATGGTGGGAGTGAATGAACAAGCTTAATAACAAGGCCAGTAAAAATGAAAATATTCTCCTGCCAATTGATAATAAAAAACTACTGGTAGCAAAGGGGCAGATCCTAAGCCCAGCTCCTCCAACCTTACCAAAGCTACAGCAATTTGCAGCATCTGCAAAAAGTCCCAAGAGACAGGAGAAAAAAAACAGCCACAAAAATGGAATTGGAGGTCTGTCTTTTTAAAAGCTTCCACTCTCTTGTAGCACCAGCCTGAGGTACAGAGGTGACTCTGAGGGTTTGTTTCTGTGGGGGTGTTCCTGTGAAGTAGCTGAAGTGTGAATTTACACTGCATTTACTGATGGGTCTTTAAGTAGGCTTTAAGAAGTCTATTTCACAGGGATTTCCCCATGTAGATAAGCCCTAGATTTGCCTCCTAATTATGGAGAGAGATAAAATAAATAGGTATTTTCAAAAGTGCAGACCCACACAGGGATTTGTCTACTGCTTGCAGAGGCAAGTGGGTACTGGAGAACTTAGATCAATCCCACATATTCATAGAGCCCTTCTTTCCTCCATTCAGTCCCAAGGCCCCCTCCCACTTCAACACAAACCTCTGAAACTCCTGATCTCACCTCAGCTTTGGGACAATTTCCATAGCTCAGATCCTGGCTCTTCCTTTCTCCATTCCAGTTCACATTTAGAGGTCCATGTTCTCCTCACACCTACTTTCACCTCAGAGGAAGCAGTAGAACTATCCTGGTGCAAAGGTGCATCCTACCAGCTTGTTGCCTCTGAACCACCTAGCCACGAGCTGTCTATTCATACCTGATCCATTCCCCAAGACAGTGGATCTTTCAAACTTCTTCCAGAATCACAGAATATGAGGGATTGGAAGGGACCTCAAGAGATCATCTAGTCCCATCCACCTGCCAGAGCACAGAATCACAAGGTTAACTCTATGTGGACAAATGCCATCAAATTGGGCAAGGTTACTCACATTTTCTTGGCTGAAAGATGTTTTCACATGCTGAATGGGAGGCCAGAAGCCCTCAGCAGGAGACAGCTAGGACAATCACAGCTTTATTGGGGTCCTCAAGCTGGGCAGTTTGTCTTGAGCAGACTAGGGTGAGGAGTGTGCATCACTGGTGTCATTGTGCCAGAAGTTGTAGCCAAGCTGTAACAGAGCAAAAGATTGCTAATCTTAGCTAACTTGTGACCTATCACTGCTTTAACAGCTGCCTGTGCTCCTCTGCTGGCTCAGGCACTCACTGCACCAGTGCTGCAACACTGAGTCTCACCTGGGGTTGATGCACTCCAACACACAGGGACAGCACTGCAGCCTGAACAATCCTTTCCAACCAGTCAGTTTTGTAATATTCTCTGACAATTCCTAATACTCTTTAATAAAATGTATGAAGAAGAAAGTTAATTATTAGAAGTTTGAGCCACAGGATCAGTGAAGGATGCAAGAAGGCACAAAATGTCTTCCAACATCACAAAATGATAAGGGTAGGCAGGAGATAATCTACTCCAACTGCCAGAGCAGGGACACCAATAGCAGGTTGCATTGAGTGCATCCAGGTGGGTTCTCAATGCCTCCAGAGACAGAGATACCACCACTTCTCTGGGCAGCCTGCTCCAGTGCTCTGGCACCCACAAAGTAATGAAGTTCCTGCTATGCTCAAATTTGTGCCCCTTATTCTCTTGTCCTGTCACTGGGCATCACTGAAAAGACTGGCACCATCCTCCTGACACCCACCCTTTAAGTGTTTGTAAGCATTGCTAAGATCCCCCTTTAGCCTTCTTTTTTCCTGACTGAAAAGACCAAAGTCCCTCAGCCCTTCTTCAGAAGAGTGATGTTCTGGTCCCCTAATCATCTTGTGGCCCTTTGCTGTACCCTATCCCATCCTTCTTCAACTGGGGAGTCTAGAACTGGACAGTACTCCAGATGTGGCCCCAACAGGGCAGAGTAGAGAGGGAGGATAACCTCCCTTCACCTGCTGGACATACTCCTCATGATGCACCCAACATTGCCTTTGGCCCTGTTGGCCACAAGGGCATATTGTCAGCTCATGCTCATCCTGTTGTCCATCAAGATTCTTGGTTTGTTTTTTTTGTTTGTTTGTTTTTGTATTGTTGGGTTTTTTTGGTTGGGTTTTGGGTTGTTTTTTTTTCACAAATCTGCTCTGCAGCAGGTCTGCTCCTGACCCTCACCTGGTGCTTTCCTTCCCAGGTGAAGGATCCTTCACTTGTCCTTAATGAACTTCATGAGACTTCTCTCCATTCAGCTCTCCAGCCTGTTCTCTGGTCCACCAGCCACCACTCTCAGTTTTGTATCACCAGAAAACTGATGAAATTCAGACAAAGAAAGCTGCAACTGATTCTTCACTTCTAGAGCAGGTAACAGTAGACTGAAGAAGAGGAACCACTTGCTAAGATATACAAGACTTAAAAAGCAATGTGAGATGCACATCCCAGAACACTGATCTAAGTTTCATCTTTGATGCATATGAAGACTCTGTACACATCTTCTCTGAGCAGAGAAAGAGCTCACCACACATTAAGGGCTAAAACCTACACTGCAGACTATACCTTCCATTCCACTGTCACAAGCTTTCTTTGTGTCCCTTTTCTCCATACCATCTGCAAACATTGGTGCATTTGGGATGTACAAGCAAACACACTTAAAGTGTCTGAGCTCCATAAAACAGTTTTTGGAGAAACCAAACTTTCTGTTAGCTCAGGGATATTTATTTTCTAAGTGTCCAATCAAACAGACAGTGCAGTAAGAGCACCCAAACTCCAACCAAGGAAACACTGTATCTGACAGTGAAATGGCTCATGAAACACTTTAACATCAATCCTGAGTTTAAAAAAAGCAACAGAAATTTTGAAAGTTAAATAAATAGCAGAGAACAGCACTTGCATCATTAATACGATGCAAGAAGAAGAGAAGGTTAGATACTCTGGGAAAATCCTTCTGTGTGAATTACTCACTTAGCTCAAATAATTTTTCTTTCCTTTTCATCTTGCCTTGTTCTGGAAGAAAAGCCTATATCTGAATACTGCATATCATAGAGTATGCTCAACTTGTGGAACAGCACTTTCTTCCCACTCCAGGACAAGACATTCAAACCCACTCAGCTACATTATAAAATGGAGTGCAAAATTATGTTCTTAAATCCCACAATGTGAATATCTGAGAGATGATTACAGGTGTTACACTGATCTTAGAATCATAGAATGGTTTGGGTTGGAAGGGACCTTCAAGATCATCTAGTTCCAACCCCCCTGCCATGGGCAGGGACACCTCCCACCACACCAGGTTGCTCAGTGCCTCATCCAGCCTGGCCTTAAACACCTCCAGGCATTGAGGGGGCATCCACAACCTCTCTGAGCAACCTCTTCCAGTGTCTCACCACCCTCACTGTCAAGAACTACTTTCTTAGATCCCACCTAAAACTCCCCTCTTCCAATTTGCATACATTACGCCTAGTCCTGCCATCCTGGACTCTGTTCAAAAGTCCTGCCCCAGCCTTTCTGTAGCCCCCTTCAGGTATTGAGAAGCTCCTCCTGAGCCTTCTCTTCTCCATGCTGAACAACCCCAACTCCTTCAGCCTGTCCTCAGATGGAGATGCTCCAGCCCTCTCATCATCTTCATGGCCTCCTCTGGACCCACTCCAATGAAAGATTTCAAGTCCTAGTTTTAGTCAAAATTCAGTGATTCCTTTTCCACTGTTTCAGTTGCACCATTTTTCAAAAGCAGAGAGAACTGCCCTTTGAGAGCTAACTGTTGTATAGAACATGGCTCTTGTCCTTACACCATCACATAGAAGGGAGGCCTTTATATCCTGCTAAATGTAAAATACTTGAGAAAAAACAAAACCAGGAAACAAACTAGGATTTGGTCAAGAGTTCACACTGGTTGAATCACTGTGGTGTGGAAACCACCAGCTCTAAAGATGGAAAATCTGGAGCCATTCATTCTATCAAAAGAAAAAAATAAAAAGGAACACAAGAAAACAAAAAAGGCATTAAAGACCCCTTTGTCTCACTGCTCTGGACCCCATACAACTGAAACATAGGGAAGGCCACCTATGGATAACTTTTTTCATTCTCATCTCTCTCAGAATATGGACCAGCATCTTATTGGGCACAGTGAGAACTATTTAAATGTCACTCTGTGACTCAACATCCAGAAATGCTGTAGGTTCATGGCACTGTTTCTTCCCTCCACATCCTGCACCTATTGCCCTCGTCCGCTTTTCTCCATTAAAAAAATAATAACTAAGAAAACAAAAAAGAACCAAAACCAACCAACCAAACAAAAAAAACCCAACCAACCAAACAAACAAAAC
>VZTY01028181.1:8404-47765 GCA_013400935.1 Turnix velox
ATTTGAAGTGCGAACAAAGCCTCCAGTGTTGCTTCGTGATCCAGAAACAGGTAAGATTATGGGACCATTATCCCCTTAGCACACGGGGAAGAGGTTATACTTGTATCTCCACAGAAAGAGGCCCCAGATGGATCCCAGCAAAGACCGTGCAACCCTTTCTTAAATCCCTACAGCAGTCACTGAGTAATGACTCAGACCACCTCCTCGATCAATAGCCTCTGGCAAACTTTGACACTGCACTTGCAGTTGCCTGACACTTTGCCAATTGAGACTCAGCTCTAACTGCTGAAAAAAATTTAAAAGGGACACAACTGCATGTCTGATGTGGTCGTTAATGGGTGCAGGACCCATGCCACTGTGGTGTGATCCTCTTCTCCCTGCTCTCCCAAGAAAAAATGTATGGGCAACATTAGCAAACCTGCCTGGGCAAGACATCTTGTGCCTTGCCACTGCCTCTCCCAATAATTCCTTTTCTACATGCCTTGTTGGGATACCGCTGGATGAGTGGCCTGACCCTGTGAGCATCCGCTCTGTTTCACCTGAAACTTTTCAACCATGAAACCTGACAGAGAAATGGGACATGTGTGTCACTCACCTTCCCTTTACTAACCTGGAACCACAGGAGATTGAGCTCCTTGGCTCAGTAAAAACGGATTTTTGTGTCATGTTTGATTATTCAGGAAGAGCTTAATCAAGGATACAGGATGTGTCCCCTCCCCATCCTATCTTTAGAAATGCCACTGTTTGGTGCAATTACACAGTGAAGAATCCATCTGTTTTATACCCTAATAGGTCCATGATTTTACAGTATCATCTCATAGAGCAAAATGCAGAATTCATGCCTATACTNCACTGCCTCTCCCAATAATTCCTTTTCTACATGCCTTGTTGGGATACCGCTGGATGAGTGGCCTGACCCTGTGAGCATCCGCTCTGTTTCACCTGAAACTTTTCAACCATGAAACCTGACAGAGAAATGGGACAGACATGTGTGTCACTCACCTTCCCTTTACTAACCTGGAACCACAGGAGATTGAGCTCCTTGGCTCAGTAAAAATGGATTTTTGTGTCATGTTTGATTATTCAGGAAGAGCTTAATCAAGGATACAGGATGTGTCCCCTCCCCATCCTATCTTTAGAAATGCCACTGTTTGGTGCAATTACACAGTGAAGAATCCATCTGTTTTATACCCTAATAGGTCCATGATTTTACAGTATCATCTCATAGAGCAAAATGCAGAATTCATGCCTATACTCCTGACTGTAATGACAAGGCAGATTTTTGGTCCTTTGGTAAATGCTTTACTGCTTCTTTTTTGCTGCCTGGGGCTGCTGCTGCAGAAGCATTAGCGTCCCCGGACAAGGTTGGATGTTGGCTTGCTAAACAAACTAATGCTACTTCTGTTGTACTGGCAAACTTATTATTAGATGCTGATAGCATTCACCATGCTACACTGCAGAAAAGAGCTGTTGTACATTTTTTGCTTTTAGCACAGGGCCATGGGTGTGAAGATTTTGATGGTATGTGTTGTATGAATCTTTCTGATCACTCAGAATTGATCCATGCCAGCATTCAACAGCTGAAACGTGGGGTTTTCAAACTCCAGCGAGATGATAGCTGGGACTGGCTTGATGAACTTTTCAGAGGGTGGGGTTTGTCAGGATGGCTCAGCAGCTTAGCTAAAATGATTGTGTATGCTTTTGCAATTTTTATTCTTTTATTTCTCTTTTTGCCTTGTCTACTACAGTGCTCACAGAAGCTCATAGCACGCTTGATGATAAAGGTTCTTTTTGTGCAACAGGAAGGGGAGACAGATTTGGTCTAGAGAGCAGACCCCTGTGTACCGCAGCTCAGCTGATAAGTGGAGACATGCTGGATCTTGTCAGCCATTAACTGTGGGAACAAAGTGCTTAAAGTCAAAACTAACTGCAGGGTGAAGAATGTCTGCGCTTCCTGCCAGTAGGCCTTAACACTTGTTTACTTAAGATAAGAAGGTCTTGTAATTGCTAGAAAAGTCTTGCTACTGTTAGCCAACTAACCAATTAAGAAGCGTAAAGTAGTAGTCTGAATTATGAACAATGCACATAACCAATTAGCTGTGTAGTATAGTCTAAGCAATATGTGTAACCAATCAGTTTGCAACATACTGTAATCAAAGGATATATAAGCCAACAAGGTGCGCAATAAACTGACATCTTACTTGCATCAAGCTGTGTCCTGTCTCTCAACTGCCATACCCCAGTGGGTCTAACAGCATAGGACATGGAGCAAAGTGATTGGCTTGGTGGGAAGCATGCGAGCTACATACACAAGGAGCCCCCAGCCACATACCTCAGATACCCAAGGCCACCAGAGACCACCTTAGCCAATGAGCCTTCCAAGGAGACCCCTGAATCAGTGAGAGCTGTGTATGATTGCAACCAACAGATGACCACAGTTCAGACTCAACCCAGGCTATAAAACTGGGCCCCCAGAGACCTTCTTTGAGTAGTTCTCCTTCAAGCAGGGGGTCCGTAATCAGAGGTCCTCCCTTTGGGCTGGGATTCTAACCAAAGCAACATCCCAGAATCGTGTTCTGACCTTAGAGGCAAGTGGTTTGCACACTTTGAGTCATCAGTCTAAACTGAGATTTAGCTACACAGCATGCAATAAATGTTCCCAGCTGAGATCCTGAAATGGTTGTGCAGGTGCTTCTAATATCCCTGTTCAGTTTTATCCGTCTGCCTTTTTTCCTGACACCATAAAACTGGTTTTCAGAATGTATTTTATTGGTCTTACCTTTCTGCAACATTAGTGCAAAAACTAATGGAGAGAGAAGACTAATACTGGACTGTCAAGGCCTGAATGAAGTGCTGCCACCAAACATGGAACAGTCAAAGATGCAGTAGCTCTGGGGCAGTCTGGACAGGACAAGATTTTTAAAATACGCACAGCTTCTCTTAGCACTTCAACTACCTGTGCTAGGCTGGATATTCAAAGGGTCTCCACCACCCATCAAGCAACTAATGCAGTGCAGAGTAACTAGATTGCACTGATCACACAGCAAACTGCAATGGGAAAGCAACTTCCACCAAGGAATTCCAGAAGTGATCCTGGGGGGGTTCAAAGACTTCAGAGTATCACCAGAGAAAGAGGTGATATCTGCTAAAGAGGCCCCACTGTATAAATAAACTACCAGAATACAAGAAGCAATATTCCCTGTTCACTGATGGGTCCTGTTGGACTGTGGAAAAGCATCAAATGTGGAGGGCTGCTGTGTGAAGTGCTACACAATTAAATCACAAAAATTGCTGAAGGACAAGATTAATTGAGTTAGTTTGCAGAGGTTAAAGTTATCTGTCTGGCTTTAGACACTGCTGAACAAGAAAAATGGCAAGTATTTTATCACTCTAGTGACTCATAGAAGGTAGCACATGCTCTGTGGGGGTGGCTATAGAAGTTGAAACAGGACAACTGACAGTACAAAAGCAAATTAATTTTTGCTCCAAACTGTGGCAAGATGATATTGCTGCTTGGATAGAGAACCTGGTTGTGAAAGTAAGTCATGTAAATGTCTGTGTACCCAAGAGTCACGTCACTGAGGAACATCAGAATTGCGCTGCTAAGATTGAAGTGACTCAGGTAGATACGGACTGAAAAAATAAGAGTGAATTATTCATAGCTCAATGGCCCGTGACATCTCAGGCCATCAAGGATGACATGCAAAATATAGATGGGCTTGTGACTAAGGGGCAGACCTGACTATGAACACTATTGCACAGGTTATCCATGAATATGAGACATATTCTGCAATCAAATAAGCCAAGTGTACTGAACTTCTGTGTACTGAACATGAATATGTTCAAGTAGACAGTATGGGTTCATCTTGCCTCAGACAAAGCTAAAGCCATCCACAAGATTGCTTTTGCTCAGTCACCTGAGTGCACTTGGTGGGTGACACAGCAAGGTGGAGAAGTCCAATGTATACCTCATGGAGATTCGATTTCAGGTGAGAGCAGCCAGTAAAATAAATTGTAAATGTCAACTGCTAAATAACCCTGTTACTGTATGTCATCACTACTACAGTTGCTGTATCAATGGCATTACAGTAAGAATTACTCAAGTTAATGAAGAATGAAATTTGGTATAACCAAGCAAAGTACAGGGATGATGAGACTAGAACTAGCTTTAACAGTTACCAGTTTTATATTAAACTGCCCTTATCTCAACCAATGAGTTTTACCTCTTTCTTTCTGATCTTCCTCCCCATCCCACTGTGCAGGGAAGGAGTGAAGGAGCAGAAGCATAGTATTTAGTTGCCAGCTAGTCTTAACCATGACACCATCTCCACCTCTTAAGTAGGTGAATTATGTAAATTAAGCCAAATTCTTTAAAATTTCTTTAAAATTTTGGACTTACTTCCTCACCTATCTTAAATTTGTGAATTCAACGCAAGGATCTTATTTTGTTCACAAAGTGACTGTAGAAACTGAATTAGTGTATCGTTATTACCATTCTGGTTAGCTTATACGCTCTTCTGGAAACAGGACCAGAAAACTGACATTTCACAATAATATTTCCTGAATAAGTATTCCCAGAAGTCATGCTGTGTAGTATATTTCCCACAACTTGAGTGTACCACTAAGTGCATCTCAACCCACCATTTAGATACAGGAATTGTAAGTTTGGGTCTTGGAACAGAATATTAACCAAGCTCTAAGGGAAATATTTTTAAATCATTTTTAGGATGATTTATAACCAAACTGCCAAAGCCAAAATGCTGGAACTTATTTCATCAGAGAAACAGCTTAAAAGCCATAGAAAGTCATATGATATGAAGCACATTTATCTAACTTTTCTGTTAGCCAAAGGTGAAACAATCACTTTGACAAGACAAACATTAAAAAATATATATTCCGATGGCCTTTTCCTTCCTCTATACATATCTTAGTTACATTTAATGCATTCATAACTTTTGGTAAATTTAACTCTGAGTCATAAATAGTACCTATATTCCATTATAGACCAAATTTTGCAATCTGCCCTCTCATGCTTATAAAAAAGTCCAAATTTTAAAGACTGTTTAACCTCTCTGCAATGCACAACCTAGATAAAAACAGCTCAGACTTGCAAAATGTTGTCACATTAAGTTTTAATGATCTTCCATTTCTAAAAACAAAATATAAAAAGTGTCAAATCTCCCTGCTAAAGGAAAGTATTTAAAAGGCATAATTTGTCTAATTTGAATACTTCATTATGGGCCAAATTCTAACAAACATCTGAAGGGACTCAGGACTATGTTCTAGAGTTCAACTCGGCCAACAGCATGCAGAAGAGATTTATACCAATAGTGAAGCTAAAACAAGACAGTGAGATCAGTATTAGCAACATCTTACAACAGCAGGGACTACAAACTGCAGTGGTCACAGAGTTTGTACGCTTTCCCTTCTGCTGCTGCCACAAGGAATGGCAACGTTTTGTACATGGATGGGCATGCAGGGAGGGCAGTAATGCTATAGAGCTCCACTGATAAATCCAACAGAGCCTATCTGCTGGTGTCACAGAAGTAACTGATGAAACATTTCACATTTTACAAAAAATTGTACCAGATCTCTAGAAAAGATCACATATAAAATACTGTACAGATGGTCACACTGATTAGTAACAGAGCTGAGAAATGGCTTTAACTAGTCTACAATGCACTAGTAATAAGTACAAAAAGATTAAATCATGTGCCTACATTTCTCACTGTGCATTCCTAAAGATGTGTCCAAGAATGACAGGCTAATTAAAAAATGGGTTTTCCCCACACTGCAAGCAAAATCAGGAACACAAGAATTTTAGTAGTGGCATACCCCTGTTTTCAATTAAATTCATATTGAATTAATTACCCAGTTGACACTTAGTAACTCATTCTGTATATTAAAAAAAATGTAAACTTTCTTGACACTAGAAAACAATTGTTTCCTTGTAAATCCAGCACTGCACAATTACAGAAGCAGCCAAGAGGTCAAAAACCAGCAGGAAGAGCAAGTACACAAAGCACAATGTGTTTTAATTTATAGGAATAAGTGGTCTCTCCTCTCTTTTCTTCCAGATATTGGTTTTGCTATCTCTTTTGGTGATAGATGGTCTATCCCTTTTTTTAGCAGAAGGGATACCAGATTCATGATTTTCTGATACAGTTTTTCTTCTTAGACCTTCTTCATCGTGTTGTTCTATGGGTGGCCCATTCCCGCCACCCAGAATGCGCCTCACAGCCTGGTCCTCTGGAGTGCAAACAGTGGTCCCACTTTCACTGCTGCTCAAATCCAGATCTTCCAAGTAAAGGATCTTAGAATGTGGCATATTTTTTATGAAAGTTTTCTCTCTCTCCAGTTTCCTACTAGGATGATGCTCATTCATGTCCACACCAGAGTCCAGACTGGTATCATTACTCTCTGTTTTTCTGCCCTTTTTGAGATCTATGAAAGAATGCCTTACTTGAGCAATTGGCTTCCCATCCAGGGACACAAACCATGCTCGAGGGTGTGGAGATGGTTTTCCTTTAGAGAGTTCCAGTAATGTTTGTTCTGAAATACCTTGAAGTTCAGATGAAAATGGAGTCATTACAACTGCTTCATTCAATGTCCCAGGAACAGAGACAGATTCCAGTAAGCTATTAGTGTACCGGCCCCAATTTGATGTTTGAGAAGGTAAGCCCTCTTCACTATCCAATGCACTGTTATCATTTCTGCAGACAGAAGGCTGTGGATGAGAGTGCACTGGTATTTTTGGTAATGTTTGCATGTAACTTTCATGATTCATGGGCTCCATCATCGGGCTATATATTAACTGTCCTTTTCTTGGCAAAGTTGCCGATTTAGTAGGATGAAATTGTTCTGGTGAGTGGAAAAGGTCAGAGGTTTGAAGAATAGCAATAGGTTGATTGTAAATATGCATCAGATGTTCTGGGATATGGGAAAGGCCATACATCTCCTCTTTTAGGGAAAGATACCTGTTTTGGTCCTGAATGTCCCTAAGAGTCTGGGAAATGGTACTGTTACTATGCTTCTGTGGTTGTACGTGCCTAACTACAGCATTAGGCTCCAATGAATAGGCTGAATTTTTTGAGTGACCAGTCTGACAGGATGAGTGATAAGAATCCTCAGTGCAGATTTTAAAACTGTCTCGTGATTTTCCATCTTCTGTGTCTATGGACATCCTTCTTTGAGGGCTGTATGAAGAAATCTTTGGTGCATACAACTGTGACTTATCCTCCAACTTGAAAGACCCTTTGACAGCACTGATGTGATTTATGTGACCTGTAGATGTTGTCTGGTCTTTCTTTATGACCTCCAGCTTAGTCATATTTTTTTCCTTCTTTTGTGTCTGACCACATTTATCCCTAAGCAAAAGAAAAGCAAGGTGACTGCAGACCGTACTAGGAAATACTAGACTGTTGACTACCAGAGCAGAAGATTTCATTTTGGTTACACTTATGATATAATCTGAAGGCAACTTAAAATGAAATTCTGTGATAACTGTAATTTTTGAAGAAATGTTAGGATGCACGTTATTATTTAGCTAAGGAAAGAAGTCCTGTTGAACTTGTTAGAGTCTCTCTTTATGCTTACCTGCAGTAACAAAGAAGAACAGCAAGGAATCCAAAGATAATGACAACGGTACCTCCCAGTATGGCCATAAGGAACACCGTGTGATAGGCAGTTATGTCCTTGGAAACCACACTAATAATGGACTCTAGATTATCAAACACAATCAGACAAGAATTAGTTCTCAAAGACAAATAATCCTCCTTGATACGCAGAGCTTGTAGCTAATAAATTAAACTGTAGTTTTCTGGTGGTTTTGTGTTCCTATGGCATTGCATTCGCCATTCCCTTTTCACCTTGCTATTTCAGCAAACTATAAAACATACAAACTGCTCACAGTACAATGGATCTTCCAAGGTTGATATGAAGCACTGAAGCATTACCGTAATATCTGCTTAATTACAGTCAAATCACAATTCTGCTAGATGTCCAAACTTACGTGGAAACATGGTTGACATTTTCTATTTAGTGCTTCTGCCACAAAGTGCTGTTTTTAAATTCTGACATTTTTCTATGATAAGAATACGAATTTGCAATATATGCAACAAGTCTACAGAACATTCTCTGCCAGGAACATTTTATTCAAGACTGATTTTCTTATATTTCCTCTTGTCATATGTGATCCTCAGAAGCAAAGGGTACAGTCCTACTTATTTTTAGATCTCTAGTTGTAAAGAGAATAGAAAATTACTAGATGATCTCTGAAGGCCAGGTGGTTCTTGTCTCTTGGATTCCTTTGACTCTCTTACAAGTCTTTGTAACAGGATGTCCCTTCTCTCCAGCCCTAGTGTTTACTGGGAAATAGTTGTTGGGCATCCAGGAAAGCTGGTAGGAGGGAGGTACAAGCCCTACAAACATCAAGAATAGCTTGCAGCTGGCCTTTGGGGCAGAGTAGAGAACACAAGCATCCTGATGGGAAAGCAAGCCCCATGGTTAAGGTGGTGCAGGCCTGCACAGCAGGAGCAGGACTTTTCATTTCCTTCCATTGGGACCCTGCATTGTCTCCATGGATGCCAAAAGAGCTAAGTGTGTTAGCCTGGAGCTCTGGATTCTGGATAACTGGCTCCTGCCTGCAGGGAAGCATAAACCTTAACCCCTTCACTACCAGTCTTGCTTGTCCCATGTGGATGTGTGTGCAAGGGTTAGGAAGTTAAGAAATGAGCTTAGCCATATAATAAAGTATCTGTATGTTTAAGACTATGTGACTTGATTTATAAATCCCCAAACCCTTATGGTTACAGCAGTGTCACAGTTTCCTTGCAGGCTTCTTCCAAAAGATGACAATGACAACAGTATAAACATGTAACTTCAAATATAAACTTTTTCCCTTACAGCATTTGAAATTCTAGGAAATGGTTGTATGCATAAAGGCACATTATAAGAATTCAAATAAAAGTTATCCGAATGTTGAAATTGCATGTAATTTTTTCCTGTTATTAAATAAAGCAATCAGACAGTGTAATGATACATTATTACTTGGGCTACTCAGTAATTTCTTCGCCAGTTGTTGCAATACCTCTTGCTCCAGGCAGTAGAGCTGCTATCCAGTAGCCCAAGTGTTGAGCTGTGTATGTCCATATTAACTGGCCATCTGCCTCCTTTACAATTCCTAGCCCATGGCTCACCCAAGCACCTAAAAAATAAGAAGACACAGTATTGCTCATGCCGTACAAGATTATTCTACATCAGAAACCATTAACAATTAGGCTATTATCAAAAATACACAAGAAAAAATGAAACTTCTGACTACACGTTATTTATTAAAAAGCTTTAGCTAAGCACAAAACCTTTCATTGCAAATATCCCTCTGCAGACATTTACTATGAAAAAAAGCATCAATACTACTTACTGAAATTAATTCTGTATTAAAAAATATCTTTCATAGATACGCACACAAATTATTTGAAAAACGCTACATAATTATATAATATATACACTTATATAATTATAAGTGAAGGATACATGAAAGCTAAGATTAAAAATATCAAGGAACGGGTAATTTATGCAAATGAATATAAGTTTAAAATTAGTAGGAAAGCATTTTAATCTGATAAAATACGATAAAATATATTTTTTCTTGAATGCCTCTCTCCCCTCTGCCCCAAGGAAGTAAAAGTTCAGTTAGGCCAAGAAAAGTCTATTGTTAGGAAACAGATTCTCCACCATCTGTCTGGCAATGCAAGGGATATGTATTATGGGATGGCAACTTCTACAACTAATAAAGCATGCACCAGAAGAGACAGAATTATCCTTAATACACTTGAACACATTAATTGTGGTCCATCTGTGAAATTCTAGAGACAGGAAACAACCTCATATTAACAATGTTATGTTTTTAAGCTGCACTGAGGAGATATAATCATCAGCTTTTTTAAACAACAATAATCAAAACATAGAGAGTGTAAGTCACATGAGCCCTACAAATACACTTTCGCTCCAGATCCCTTCCTTCAGCAAAGCAAAATGAAACATCTACCAGCAGGAGGTAAAGCTGAGAACTGACACATTCCACATGCATAGCCACACAAAATATCTTTTGTCAGTAAAACGTTCAGCCTTCTCGTGGTACGAGCTGTCAGAAAATGAATCAGCAGCCCTGAAAGAGGTGGTTTCTCAGTTACCTGGAAAACATTTTGTTCACATTCAGGAGCAAGATCAGCTGTAAGCATATTCCATCCCTAACACTCATATAGAGGCAACAACAGATCCTCAAACTCTCTGTTAAACCAACTTGAAGGCAAGATGTCAGTACACTCTTTTTTGCAAGTATAAAAGGTGGGCTACTTGCAGATAGATTAAAAAAAAAACCACAAACCACCACATATAAAAGACAAAAAAAAAATATTCTAGGTCTCTAGAAATTCTAGCTTGAGTGAATAAACCTGTAAGAAGATATATATAATCACTACCGTCCTCTTCAGTAAATTATAGCTCCCCTCAACAGACTTCACAGAACAGTATGTATTGGGAAAAATGTGATTTACAAGTAAGCACTTTGTGATTTATTGCCAACTGAAGAGAAGTATATTGTTCTTAATTTAATGTTACAAAGCAATATTTTTTCATTTGTAATTCTATTAATAGCCACAAAGTAGTTTTGGAACTACTTAGTAGTGAGGGAACATACTTAGTAAAAAGGAAGCCACATCCAACCCACATCATCAACTTGTGTAATTACAGCAGCTGGAATATAGTAACAAAACCTCATTTTACAGGAACAGTCTCAGTACCATTCAATTTTGAGTAACCCCAGGGAACACTGAAGGAGCAGACACATAAAAGCAGTTTTCACCCTTTTTCTAGTGAATATAGGTCAGTCTACACAACACCTAACACAGACCTGTTCAGTTATCACTATCAGTAATGACATGGAAGCTCCGATTAACACTTACTCAAGGACTTAAGAGCTGAAAAGTATGTGTCAACATATCGACATGGACATCCTGCATGTAACATCTTAGATGCCAGTGCTGTCTTATTCAATACAGTGGTAGCCTTCCTTTCAGCTCAGATAGGGGACCTGCTGCTGCTTACAGATTGCTTAGAATGCTTGCTGGAGAACTGTGGTGTTCAACATTCCTCATTCACCAGAACCTTGACTAAGGCATGTCTTGCTATTACATGTTATCTTATAAAAATGTGGGTTTGCTACAGATCAACAGTAAAAATAAATGAAACATTTTAAAGAATAAACACTCAGCAGAGTGAATATAGCTACAAATTTTCTCTATAGAAAAGGGATGAGGAAAAAAATAATGCAAGAATTATACCCCAAAAGTCTCTTTCCTCATCTACCGTCTTTGTCCTCTCCTTAGCAAGCAGCAGCAAAGCCTCCACTATGCCTCACTAAGCACCCATCACAAACAATTTACCTCAACAGAACCTCTGTCAGACTACACTCCATCTGAGAGGGAAAAAACCCCAACAGTTTCAATTGTTTTTATTGGGTCAGCATACTATGCTCCTGCTCTGCCCTAAGTAGGCATCTTGAATAGGCCCCTCAACATTCACATATCCATCTTAGACTTGTTTATAATTGAACTTGATCCTGTGTTAAGGGGGTTAAAACAGCTCAGCAGAGGTATAGATCGGCACTGGAGCTGGCAAAAGTGGCTATGTGAGCAAGAAATTAAATCCCTATGAGATATTTTACCAAAAAATCCCTTTCTTTAATGAAGAATGGTGTCTCTTATTACCAGAAAGCCGTCTGAAGTCTTCTAGGTGCATAAACAGTCTCCTATACCAAAAGTTATTCTAGCCATTCTTCTCCAAGAGACAACTTGACCATGTGTTAGACAGTCTAGAGATTTGGGCAGAGAGAAATTGAATGAAATAATATAACAAGGGCAAGTGTAGGGCAAGCACAACCCCACGTACCAGTATAAGTTGGGGACCAACCTGTTAGAGAGCAGTGCAAAGGGAAAGAGACCTGGGGGTCCTGGTGGACAGCAGGTTGAATTTAAGCCAGCAATGTGTCCTTGTGGCCAAGAAGGCCAGTGGCATTCTGGAGTGTATTAGAAGGGAGGTAGTCAGTAGGTCAAGAGAGGTTCTCCACGCCCGCTACTCTGCCTTGGTGAGACCACATCTGGACTATTGTGTCCACTTCTGGTGCCCTCAGTTCAAGAAGGACAGGGAACTGAGATAGTCCAGTGCAGCACCACAAGGATCATGACGGGATTGGAGCATCTCCGTTACAGGAATGGTGGAGGGAACTGGGTCTCTCTAGCTTTGAGAGGAGCAGACTGAGGACTGAGGGGTAACCTAATTAATGTTTATAAATACATAAAGGGTGAGTGTTAGGAGGATGGAGCCAGGCACTTCTCGGTGATATCTAATGATAGCAAAAGGGACAACAGGTGCAAGCTGGAACACAGGAGGTTCCACATAAATACAAGAAAGACAAAAAACCAAAACTTTTTCATGGTGAGGGTGACAGAACACTGGAACAGGCTGCCCAGAGAGATTGTGAAGTCTCCTCTGGAGACATCCAAAACACACCTGGATGCAGGGGGATTGGACTAGATGATCTCTTGAGGTACCTTCCAGATCCTGACATTCACAGAATCACAGAACCTTCTGTGACAGTGGTTTGTTTTCTTTTTAGAAGGAATCCACAAAAATATCGAGCTTAAAATTTAACATCACTTAAATTTTTTGTTGTGTAATTGCTTACCCTCTTACAAAAGTAAAAATCCATTACATGAAAAATCTGTTCAACAGGAATGCTAATGAATTTTACCAAAACTTTTTGATCTAATGAAAACAGAGAAATTCCTCTGAACAAATCAAGCAAGTAAATGAATTAAAAATACAGAATCCTGTTGTGGTTTACCCTCAGATGGTAACAAAAAAAATGCAGAAAAAAGGTTAACATTTGCAGACTGTGACAAATGCAGTTTAATAGAACAGTAAAGGGAACAAGAAAACACCACTACCAATAGAGGAAAACAACTAATGCAACTATGATACTATGCTCACTGACCAGATACCACAGCCTGCATCAAATGAGGAGCTCCTGCTCCCTTCCCCAGGTACCACTGGATACAGACTGGGCATAGCTGAAATGGAATGAATACCTGTGTCCCTGATAGAGTATGGGGGAAATTAATTCCAAATTGCCACAAAACCAGGACAAACCGCTAATAAGGTTTGTGACCACTGCCTCACATATTAGTGACATTACTGTTTCATACCATACAGTGTCACATGCCCAGAACTATATACATGTGCTAAAAAGGTAGAGTAACAACTAACTTAGCCCACTTACCAGTTGTCATGTTGAATGTCCATGCAGGTATAGCATCTCCCAGTCTTACAGTACTTGTGGACAAAGGAAGTGTAATCTGAATGGGACCATTTACTTCCAGTTCTTTCCCGGTCAATAGAACACTTACATATACAGCAGCAAGAGGAGATAATTCCATGCTTTTGTAACCTGTAAGAAATATATTGTCCATAACTCTCCATTAATATTGTATTTTTTTAAATTATTTAGAATTAAGAATCTATCATTAAAACTAAAAACAATCCTTTGTTTACATCCAACACAGGCATCTTTCACCAACTTGGTCAAATAAAAATCAATATTTCCTCTCTTCTGGACTTTCAAAATCTTGAGATTGAAATAAGAACAGTAATTTCTATACCAAATCTGTAAAATGGTAACAGATTTTTGACTGTGGACCAATAATTAGGCAAAACTTGGCAGTGGGGGGAGAAGGATTTTTCCCCTCAGATAATCTGATTACAGAATAGCTAACCTATATGCAACATAGCTAAGATTTTTCTCATATAATCGCAATATACATGATGTTGAATCACACTGAAGATATATGCAAATATGATTGCTAAGTCTCTCCTTAGTGAAACTTTACTGTGATGATTAAACTTTATATTTTGGCATTTATAGTTAACTGAAGAGGTAATCAGGAGGCTTTTCAAAGCACCCGAAGGAAACATTATATATAAAAAGCTATACAATGCAGCATTAAAGTTTGCCCCTTTCTTCTCCTCACACTAATTTGCACATACTTTAGAATGCATGGTATGACATGATAGTGAAAGAAGCTGAAACAGAAAGTGTGAGTACCAGAATCATGTTAAATCTACGCAAACTGTTAGAAGTTGGTTGTGAGAAACCTCCTGCTGTATCAGATATCAATTAACTTCCTCTGGCTTTAAAAGGAAGCTCATTCCTTCAGGCATATGTGAATAATTTAAAACGCATGCTGACAGACTGAAAGGAAAATTCAAAGGGGAGAAACATTACTTATTCTCTTAGCTTTACATTTTAAAAGGTGAAATATAGATAACAAAGGTTTAAAAACCCATTAAGATATTAATGCATATGATGGTTTTAATTCTATGCAAATTAAAGTGAACATAACAAGTTTCAAATAAGCCATGTAGTAACTTCATCATGCACTGCAATGAATTTAAGAGGCTCATGGCTTCATGTCCAGTAGTAATAAAAGCAAAAGAAAGATGAAACTGGCATCAAAATGGCATCAAAGGCTACCGTATTTATGCAAGTAAAAATAATATCTGACAGACTGACAAACAGTGAAAGATACAACTGCATACAAGCACAATTAAAATGACTCATTATATCACTTAATGCTTGTCAGTGAAAGAGATGCAAAATAAACATTAATGCAGTTGTGGTCTGCATGCTTAATGACTACCAGCTCTCAAAGCATCTTACAGACATTAACTGTACATGAGTACAGCTTGCATACAATCTTTATGGTACTTGTAAAGCTCCTATAGTCAACCATCCTAGGGAAAAATGCAGAAAACTCCATAACTGAAATCAACTGCTCCAATTTCACTGATTTCTATAGGCTCATATTTCTACAGGCTCATGTTTACTAAACCAGTTCCAAAGTCTCATGAAATCCTGAATACAGAGACATATATATAAAAGGCAGACTCTGAAGTATTTAAGTGTACTAAGATACATTATGCTCTCATACTACATGGAACAAGATAGATAGCGATTACTTACATGATGTGTTTAAAGCTTACTCCTATAGAACAAGCTAGGTAATTTAATACAATGGAACCAACTTCAGGCTCTTTAAATTTAAGCTTATACATTCCTGAAACACTGTGTCTTCATATCTATTTTAATTTGAAGATTTCTTCTTTTAAAATCATTTTTAAACAACACATTTACACACCTGATTTATTAAGAAGAATTCCTGTTGTATAGAGAAAGCTGTCCACTTTCAAAAATTGCTCTGGCACTGTCAGATAGGCAGTAACATTTGTAATATGGTGATTCGTTGGAAGCTTTATTAAAAATTTTGGGAACTGAACACTTGGTTGAGATTTGGCATCTGCAAAAGAGAAACATTTTGTCTTAGCAAGGATAAAAGCCAAACAGCCTTTTTCCACCTATTTTGTCCATGGTTTGTGTATTTCTAGTCTAGCACTTGTAACACTGTATTGGGGTTTTGTGGCAAGATTATAAGAGAGGGAAGGAGGAAAGGGAGGAGTTGGTTCTGTGAGAAGCTGAAAGAAGCTTCCCCTGTGTCTAGTAGAGCCAATGCCAGCCAGCTCCAAGACAGACCTACCAATGGCCAAAGCCAAGCTCATCAGCAGCAGTGGTAACAGCCCTGGGATTACATATTTAAGGGTGGGAGGGAAAACATGCACAACTGCAGCCGGAAAAGGAGCAAGAATATGAGAGCAAAATAACTCTGCAAACACCAAAGCCAGTGAAGGAGGGGAAGGTGGTGCTCCAGGCACCAGAGCAGATTCCCCTGCAGCCAATGGAGGTTAATAGTAGAACAGATACACACCTACAGGCTATGGGACCCCATACTGGAGCAGGTAGGTATCTGAAAAAGGCTATGATCCTGCAGATTGCTCATGGTGGAGCAGGATCCTGGCAGGACACATGGATCCACACATAGGAAGAGAAGCACATGCTGGACCTGCTTTGCTGGAACGACCCTGCGGGGGATGCATGCTGGAGAAGTCTGCTCATAATGACTGCACCCAGTGGAAGGGACCCATGCTGGAGCAGTCAGCAAAGAACCATAGCCCATGGGAAGGACTCACATTGGAGAAGTTTGTGGAGAACTGTGGTCTCCCATGGGAGGGACCACATGCTGGAGCAGGGGAAGAACATGCAAAGTCCTCACCATGAGGAGGAAGGAGTGCCAGAGGCAAGTGAGGAACTGACTGCAACCCCCCTTCCCCATCCCCCAGCACTGCTGGAAGGAGAAGGCAAAGAAATGAGGAATAAAGTTAAAGGCAGGAGAGTGGAGACTTGTTTATATTTCTCATTATTCTTTTTTATTCGATTGAAAATAACTAATTTCCCCAAGTTAAATCTCATTTGTCTGTGATGGTAATTAGTATATTATCTGATTGTGTCCTTAATTCAGCCCATAAGCTTTACCTTTAATTTTCTCTTCCCTGTTCAACTGAGGAGGACGAGTGATAGAGCAACTTCAGTGCACATCTGGCTTCCAGCCAGGGTCAGCTGAATTAACTGAAATCTGTCTTTGAGTAGACAGGTATTATACAAGTATATGAGCATACTTCAGTTTCTTTGTATGTGCACAGATGTTTACTACAAACAGTTTAAATCATGGTCTGCATATACTAAACTTACCAGACAGTTTTCCTGTAATCAAGACAGTATCTTCAAAAAGCCATAAATTAGCTTGACTTTGTGGGAATAACGAAAGCGTCACAGATGAGTATACTGTAGAAAGTGATAACACGTTATATTATGCAACTGAAAAA
This sequence comes from Turnix velox, assembly GCA_013400935.1. NCBI lineage: Eukaryota > Metazoa > Chordata > Aves > Charadriiformes > Turnicidae > Turnix > Turnix velox. The sequence continues at coordinate 25,238 of VZTY01028181.1, forward strand.
AAAATGCTGTAATATCTCCAGTTCTGAAGGAATAGTGAAGAGAGAAGTCTAAAAAAGAGTATATGAAGGCCACAGAAATTACTCCTATTATCCAGGAATTTTAGTGATTAGGCAGGAAGGCCTCTGCTGTTAATCTGCTACTGTCTTATGCCTTCTATGGATAAACAAGTGGCTAGAACCCTTAAGAGTCCATATCTTTTAAAAGTAATATAATTAGACAACTTTAAGATCATGCAATAGTTACACAAGTAAATTTCTGAGGAAAATCTGGTGAAAGAAAGCTATAACAAGATACAGGACTCAAATCATTGGCACTACAGGAATCATTAAACATTTTTATCAAAATTTTTATTTTTTATCAAAACATTTTTATCAGCCCTTTGCTAAGTCTAGGTAAGCAGTTTCTCAGAATACACTCAAGATATCAGAATATAACTTGCTTATAGTTCATTATGAAGGGTTACTTTCTGCTTTGCACTAAAAAGCATTTTGAAAATCTTAACAGATAATTCATTCTTACTTCTACATTGACAGACACCACCTCCCTTAATTGACTTAATTCCATTCATTTTCAGTTGACAATAACTACCCATACTACTGAGGAAGACAGAAATTACTGACAGGTACAGCTTAGTAACAGGACTATAAGGTGCTTACTTACTTGGCATTCTCCCAGTCTTCCAAGGCAAAGGTGTTAAGATGTAGCCATCCTTGTACGATACAATAGTTAAACTTAATCCTAATTTGTAGGGAACTTTTATTAACACTGCTCCATTGTTTTCAGTAAGAGTAGAATTTGTCTTTGTGTAGTTAACAAACACTTCTACAACTGCTTGTCGCAGGTACTGATGACTGATGATGTCATTTACTTGAACTTTAAGAGTAAAAACAGATCCTATTAACAGAAAGAAAAAACAGGAGATAATATAACTAGGGATCATAAATTTTTAAATAAGTTATAGAGTTTACACCTTAGCTATTCATCCACTGTACAGAGGATTTCTATCTCAACAGAGTGCGAACTCTAAATAAAGGGAGGGGAAATCATACTACTATATATCACAGAGAAGAAGGAAACAAAACAATTTTGAGATGGGACATAGAGATGTCAAAAGGTGCTTACCCAAATCAGCAAACATAATAGTTTTTTAAAAATCAACAAACAAAATCAGAATTACAAATCAATTTCTCCCCTTTTCATTTGAACTTGAACAATAGTCTGTGATAATGTGAGACTGTACATGCCTTGCAAATGCTGAGCGACACCACACTGATAGATCAGATGGTCTTGTTATACAAGTTTAACCTTTGGCTTGGATCACACATTTAAAGATGCACTTTGAGTTTCTAAAAACAGAGACCCTAATTATCTACAGACTGGGATAACACTTTTATATTTGCATGCATAAAACTGTTATCAAGTAACAAAATGCATCCCAACACTTTGATTGCTTTAATTGTCATCTCCTACCAGATTTATTCTTCTGATCTAGTTCCCATCTTTCTGTATTGCAGCTTCGAAATGGTATTTGTCTACTGCTAATTACAGAATCTAACATTCCTTCACAATCATGTCATGCAAAGATTGTAATTTCAGTGGCTGAGCTGTATGTTGAAAATAGTAAATCCACTTGAAAAACAGTCTCAAGAAGATCTGAATTATATTTTATTTCTCTCCCAACTTGACTGTAAATAAATACTATTATTCCAGTTATTAGGTGGAGCTACATAATCTTTAAGGTCCCTTCCAAATCAAACCATTCTATGATTCTATTAGGAAGTCTTTTCATAGAAAGCATGTATATGTCTGTTTTACAGACAGAATCCCATGTTATTTCCTGCATGAATTAAGTTGTTATCATAAATTAAAATATCTATGCACCACTGTTAAAATAACACAATATTTTAAATAACACAAATTTTCTAGTACTTTGTTTATAGACACTCTACTATTAAACACCATACACTATTTTACACACAAATATTTTCAAATACCTTAATAAATATACATCTCTATTTGGGTCCAACATCAGGCTAGGTTTCTTTGAAATTTTCTCTACATAAAATCATAGTTCCATTTCATTATATTACCTCTTCTATAATTGAGCCTGACATTGCATCAGAAGATTACTACCATTGACTTTGACTTAAATGACCAGAACTTGAGAAGCCAGGTGCAATCCATGAGAAAACCTAGAAGGTACTGAACACAACAAAGTCTCCCTGAAATAAATATTTATTTAGATTTATTGTATGCCATAACATTTATATTTATATATTTATCTTTATAGTATGCCATATATACCATATCTTTGAGAAAAAAAATACCTGCACACAACAAAAGCTATGAACAGCGTCATTTTATTACTATTTATTGCATAAGCTGCAAAATGTTAGCAGCTGTGCCAGTTTGGCTCTCTACAGTGATAGAGAAAAAGCTACATCTCATTGTGCAAATGAACACATACTTTAAAAAAGAAAAAAATATCCCAATGGTACTTGAACATATTTGACTGAATTAAACAGAAAACACATAATCTTAGAACAATGTAACCAAGGTTTTTTTCCTTATGCATAATACTTCAAGAGTAAAACTCCTTTTCCATTGCTGTTGCTAAAGGGTTTTAAAATCACATCATGATTAGAAAAACCTGTCATCTAAGCAAAGGCGTTAAGCTACTAAGCAGATCTTCAAGGCATTGATTCTGTTATACATATGCTAGTATGACTGCAGTGGTTTCCAAAATTTCAGACAGCCATTTGCCTTTGGCCAATGACTATTTAAATGGCAACTAAAGAGACCGTGTACAATATTCTGATTCTGTAATTACTTGGAAGCCAGAAATACCTTGTGAAATAGTATTTAAAGCATTAGAAATTCAGTAATACAAAATTCAAGGTCATGTCAGTAGGAACCAATAACAGAAATGCTGGTATATACTGATAGTTAGATAGAATCAAGTCAGGAGGAATAGAGCTTAGGATCAACAGCTGAAATAATTAATGAAAAAAATTAAAAACTAAATATCCTCAGAAAGACACTTTTTTCAATGATTTCACTCTTATAATGTATATTTTTCCATTTCCTGCTAATAAATGAAATGCCTAATGAAAACACAGAACTAGGGGAATTGCTACATACCTCCTTCAGCTGCTAGGAAATTGAAAGGTTATCTCATGCAAAAATGTTTTTTACTTTAACCTCCTTCAGGCTGAAAACATGTATAAAACTGCATTAATTTCCCTCTTTCTCATAGTGAACAGACAAATATCATTAGCTGCTTTTAGCCACACTCAGCTTTCACTACTGCTCATGCCCCTACAGGTTCGGAAACTGATAAAGCATTTTTCAAAACTGCTACTCAGCCTAAAATGGTGCTGAGGAGATGTAGAAGCATGGTTGTAAATGCAGACTGAAATCATAAAGGAGGTTACAGAAACAAAAGTCTCCTATGTTAAAACAGACAACACAAGCTCCAATTACCTGCATAATACTGTCACATGTAACAAGCAGTTACTCGAGTGAAAATGTTCAGTTCATACACATTAATATTAAGACAAAGATTAAAGGAGACTCTATCCCTAGCCTACATTGCTTTTGGCGTTATCTTTTGCACTAGCATACAAGTCTTCCTGCCAGGAGAAATTATGCTTATCAGCTGGAAATTTTTCCCTCCCTGCAAGTAATATAGCATGAGCAGATCATACGATTATCTAAATGGACCAGAATATACTTTGCCAACAATCACTTGAATTTTGTGTGCAATGGTTTTGGGAAGACTTTAAAAAAAAAAAAAACAAACCCCACATTCCTTTTCTGGACAGTAGCAGTCCAGAAAGCACATAATATTATGCTTCTGAATCCAAATGCTACTGAAATGATGATGTGTACAAAATTAAATTTTAAAAGGCACAATCCAACAGGAACAACTATTTTCCTCCCCCAGAGCCACATTTCACTGTTGCTTTCTAACAGCCTAGTTAAAAGCAGAACAATAAGGTCCCAAGAGCTCAGGCTCCATTACACATGACCAATCTGTGCCTTCCCAGCTTGATATCCCTTGATGAATTCCCTCACATGCATTTAATCAACAAATTTTTCAGACATATTTAATAGCATTGAGTTATATTACAATGTCAGATTAACACTCATGACATCTAATTTGCAAAGAAAAAAATATCTTAATGCTTAAGTCCTGAAGTCTTGAATATACTGTATACTGTGGCAGGATTTTTTTAATCACAATAAAATATACTGAAAAACATTTCACGTACAAATGCACCCTAGTGGTTAATCGTTTAACAGAACCAAAGTTGATAAAGAGAAGAAACTTGTGCCTTCTCCTAGTCACTAGCACTTCCCAAAAATAAGTGGATCAGCAGTAAGTCAATATTAAATAGATTTGACAGAACTCCAACAATAGGAACCAAAAGCATGATTTTGGCTAATGTGATTTGTGCTGCCTCATAGAAAGGGAGATTTGTCTCTTCACAAGGCCACTGGAAATACCAACTTTTAAATTTGCTGATAAAAGTTCATACAAATAAAGCAGCTGTTAAAGAAAAGGGAAACAGACTACTACACTTATCTACTTATACCTACTTTTGTCACAGCCAGTAAATTTCTCCAAGTAATAACACCTAATGCCTGAAATTTGGCTTTGCATCAATGTTCCAATTCAGAAATCATACCACAGAATTGAGGCAAAGAGCTACATGAAATTGCAAGATGGGTACAAAACATTGTACTGTAGATAAACCCTCTCCATAACATTCCTCTGTAATTCGTTCTTACCAACAGATAAGCACATCATTTCATTACAATATTTATATGAAACTTAACATGGTGAAAGCCAGAGACCTTACAAGTAGTAATACACCGCAAACTACATGTACCATGAACTGCAAGAAACAGCAATGGGCATACACACACACACATGCCTGGGCAGTATTCCTAGACATTTTGCAACCCAGACATAAGTCCCTGTTCCCTTTTATCACCAAGTTCCTATAGCATAACAGGCTCAACACCTCAAAGTAAGCAGTTACTCAAACACATAGACAACTACTCAATTAAGCAATTATCATATAGAGCAGAGAGAACAGTAACTACAATTAAATTATTCATTAGTTCCTTCTTTTGGAGAAGACTTCAAATCATTGCCTATTGACGAACAAGAACGGTGAACTCATGAGAGCAAACAAGGAGAAGGCTGAGGAACCCAACAGCTTCTTTGCCTTGGTCCTCACTGGCAAGACCACCCTTCACACCTCCCAATTCAAAGGACTAGTAGGTGGAGATCAGCAGCATAAAGTCCCTCTTGCTATTAGCAAAGACAAGGTTCAGGACTATCTGAGGAACCTGAATGTCTACAAGTCCATGCGACCCAATGAGATGCATACCAGACTCCAGAAGAATGGTTATTGCCAAGCTGCTCTCCATAATATTTGAGAAGTCAGGCAAACAACCTATTGAGTGGAAGAAGGCAAATATTACATCCATTTTCAAAAAGGGTGGAAAGAAGGATGCTGGGAACTACTGACCAGTCAGTCTCATCTCTGTGCCTGGCAAATCATGCAGCAGATTCTTCTAGAAGCTATGCTATGGCACATGGAGGACATGGAGAACTGGCAGGCAGGCATCCATGTCAATGGCACAGTGCTCAGATAGAGAGGATTGACAAGTGGTGTCCCTCAGGGATCTATGATGGGACCAATGCTCTTTAATAATTTTTTTAGATGATACAGACAGTGCAGTTGAGTGCACCCTCAGCAGGTTTGCATATGACACCAAACTGAGTGGTGTGGCTGACAAGCCAGAGGGATGAGACAGCATCCAGAGGGACCTGGACAGGCTGGAGAGGTGGGCTGTGCAAGCTTCATGAAGTTCAAAAAGGACAAGTGCATGGTGCTGCATTTGAGCCAGGCCAATCCTCATTACCAACACAGGTGATGTGATAGAGAGCTACTCTGTGGAAAAGGACTTGTGGGTACCAGTGGACAAAAAGTTGGACATGAGCCATCAGTGCATTCTTGCAGTCCAGAAGCCCACCATATCCTGGGCTGCATCAGAAGAGCTGTAGCCAGCAGGTCAAGGGAGGTGATTCTGCCCCTTTACTCAACTCTCATAAGACATAACCTGGAGTTACTGTGTCCAGCTCTGGTGCCTTCAGTACAAGGACACAAAGATGATCTGAGGGCTGGAGAACCTCTATCATGAGGACAGGTTGCGAGAGTTGGGGCTGTTCCGCCTGGAGAAGGCTTTGCAGAGACCTCATAGAAGCCTCCCAGTACCTGAACAGGCTGGGGAAAGACTGTCAAAGAAAGCTGGGAGAGAGACTGTCAGACCATGTAGCAATAGGACAAGCGGCAATGTTTTTAAACTAGAGCAGACCAGGGTTAGATTATACATTAGGAAGTAGTTCTTCACCATGAGGGTAGTGAGACTCTGGAACAGGTTACCCGGAAAGGTGGCGGAGGCCCCATCCCTAGAAACATCCAAGACCAGGCTTGCTGAGGCTCTGAGCAACCTGATTTAGTGCAGAATGTCCCTGCTTACTGCAGAGGGTTGTACTAGATGGCCTTTGAAGGCCCCTTACAACTCTATCATTCTATATTCAAACAAGTTAAAAAAAAGGCACATGGTTACACACGTTTTATGTATGCCAACATTGCATAACTAAGTTCCCAGATAAAATGTATGCCGTGCAATTTGTTTGGTCTTAATTGACTGAACTGATGAATGACTGATATCATTCTGATATCTCTTATATTCATAGCACACCATACATTTTGGTTTAATATAATTGGAGATATGAAAGGTGTACTAATCTGTAAAGAAGGAATCACATACTTTAAGAATATTAGCTTTTACTAAAAGCATACAGTATTGCAATGGATTTCAGTATGGGGGGGGAAGTTAAAAAAAAAAAACAATTAAATACATAATCTACACAGTCAACATACATCTGGCTTTAGTGAAAAAAATGTCATAGATAAACAATCCTTCTACCCCCAAAAAGGCATCATCACTTCCTAAAATTTCCTTGAAACTACAGTAATGTCAGTAACAACTATAAAAGGATATCCACAAAAAATAAAAGTTTGTTATACCTTTAAATTTCATTTAAAACCTAGGTATGTGAAGGTGAGCTGCGGCAGCAACTAAATGACACAGAAATTACTTAATGCTGAAATAAGCCCTCCTCACCACAGCACATTATCAATCTGTGATAACCTTTTGTTCTTTATTAAGATACAATGCATTGACAAAGTACAGATGTTTCTGCATGGCACCGTGCACTAAAATAATATAATAGACGACCCCTGAAATCTAGTAACAGTTTTATGGCTATATTCTGACATTTATTGTCAGATGCCAAGGTAAGCTCTCTGATCAGTTTTCAATTCTGCTTCTCTTAGCTATCAAATAACATTCAAATCTCATTAATAACCTCTATATCCTAATATTGTCCTCATTATCTAGCTATCAGCATTATTTTACACTGTCTTATCCCAAGCAGTAATTTATAGACCCTACACAGAGTTGGGCATATACGTGTATACAGACATTTCTAACTCTACCCAGAAAGTTATATATATTCCAAAGCTATGTTATTATTTATAAAGATAATCATATGTTATTTACATACCACTCCTCTGAGTTCAAGTAACAGCACAAAATAAATGCAGTACATTATCTTTTTCCTCCCTAAAACACAGGAATACTACTAAAATATAAAACACACTGTAAATGTTTTGCCCTGTGCAATTTTAACTTTATACATTTATTAATTACAAATACAATCAACATGTATTCTTTTCAACATGCTATAACTTAATTGAGAATTAAAAAATCTCACTCAGCTCACAAAAATGTGTGAGAAAAAAACAGCAAACAAATACCTAATTGTTAAAATAAATCTACCCAGCTGTAAAAGTAAATTTCTATGAAAAAGAATGTTAGATTTAGAGAAAAACATACACATAAGATAAATTATATCATTCTACCTACCTGAAAAGAGAAAACACTTGGAAGTTGCTAACTATCTGACAGATTCATTCTCTCACATAGTACAAGGTTAAAGGTTGGACCAGTTCCTCTCCAGAATCATCCTGGACATTACAACTTTCATCTAGCTGTAGCAAACAAGCATGTAACTAACTATAATCATTAAGTGACAAATGAGCAACATGGTGCATAAGGACAGATTTGGTCTACAGAGACAGTTAAAACTTGTCCCTGTTTAGGTTGACCTTTAAGCAAAATGGGAGTATGATTACTCTAATTTTAAATCAACTGCTCCTTAAAATGCACATCAGATAAATAAGATACTGATGTTTTACTGCCATGGGTGCCATTCAAAAGCTATAGGCACTTAGAACTGATTTAAGGAAATGCAAAGATATTTTTTCTAAATTGTATATTAAATAAATTGGAGCCCAGAGCTAATCAACACTTGATTTACTTGTTTATGAACAGCCAGACCTGTAGAAGTAACACCATCACATAGTCTATACAGTACAGTTGTGTAGCTTAGCTTTCCCTTAAAATATTTTAAGGCAATTATTTTAATACATTAAGATGTATATTTAAGAGAACAGTTTTGGCAAAAAATTCTGTGGTGGTGCAAAACGCATTAACACTTCCAGGAATCATCTGGGAAAGTAGGACACCACAGTACTCCCACTGCCCTATTTTGGGTCAACCAATTTCCAAATAAGTCATCAGTAAAACCTCGGTTTTGAAAGAGCTAAGGCTAGATAGATCCTGAGGGGGACAAGAAGTGCCTTTTACACAGAGAAATACTGTTACATTAATATTACAGGAGTGTATTTAACCCAATCTAGTCAAATCTAGAGAACAAGTACTCACCTCATACTCAAGAGAAACTGTTAACAGATTTTTTTTTTCCTAATTTCTAATATAGAAATATGTTACAAAAGTGAGGCATTTGTCAGCCATCAGGCAACTCTGCTGAGATTTTGCTGGAAAAAAAAATTCTGTTCTGAGAAATTTTCAAACATTTTATTTTACATCTGTTTCAAATTAAGTGTGACTTCAGATACAGAGATACTTAATTTAGATACCTACTTCAACAGCAAATGGTTTGACACATACATGTAGTGCCAGGATTCATTAAGTATCTGTACATTGTACAAAAATGCAAAACCATTTACTACAAACTCATTCACATTGATATATGCATTATTCCAGCATATGTCAGTCATTAGGTTTCCCTTTTTCCCCACCTTTCAGGGAGTAAAAATAAAAGGGAAAATATAGTACTTCAGAAAACATTTCACACACTGATTTCTCAGTTCCAAATTAAGACTACACTTCATCTCTTGAAACAGTAGGACAGTTTACTTTAAAGAGTTGAACAAAACAACTATATGGAAAAACACAAACACAACAATACAAAATACTTAATTCTTGTTCACATCACATTCAGCTCATTCACTGTTTTCCCAGTTCCTACTTCCGCAATGCCTTTCTCACTGTCTGTCCTCCTTTATTGGCATAGTTCTGCTCAGTCTCTTTCCTCCCAGCATTCATCCTATCCTGGAGTAATCTCTGTGACAATGACTCATTTTAGCTTGCAAGATCGCTGACCATGAAGAAAAATGTATACTTTTCTAAAGATGAGGGCTTCTCTTTAGTTTATGAAGCTTGCAGAGTGACAAATGCATTGCATAAAACTAAATGCATTGAATTAAATCCATTAGAATTTTAAATGGAGACTTGAAATCTAGCAGACTGAAAAACCACAGGGCCTGTGGTAAATTAGCACATCATCCAGAGTAAACTTCATGCTTCTAAGTAAATTAGGTCAGAGATAAATTATTCATGTAGTTCAAAACAGACCCAAAATCCAATTTCATGTCATAGGCATTATGGAAAAGGTAACCATCTGCAGAAATAATGGGAAATAAAGTGTTCCACATTTTATGGATAAGAACAAGGCCTCTTTTCCTTCTAAAACTGATTCTGGTACAGAGAGAAGAAAGAAAAGAAATAAATAAGTGACATTATTTTAGAAATCAACTGTTTTTCTCAGTCAGATGGTTCTAGGTTTTTTTCACAGCTAAAAATATTTCTAGACATGACATAATTTCTTTACATAAAATTAAAATGGATTTTTACTGATTCTTTTACTAAAAGAGTTGCCTGTTGAACTAATTCTCTTGCAACAATTTTACTTCAATTAAATAGAATTATTTTCCTTTTATACCAACGTATTTTAGTAAACGGAGTTTTGTTCATTCATTGGAGGGAGGTAAAGGAAATTGCAGAAACCTCTTAATAGAAATCTTGCCCTCAAATATTAAATTTATGCTTCATTACTACTTAGACATTGAAATAATTTCCAAAGTAGTGAATAGTCATCAGGTCAGTGTAAATCAGCAAACTGATTTCCTTCACAACTTTTGGCATCAGTTCCTCCAAATTCAGAAGCATCTTAAAGGAAAGATTAAATTTAATCGGGACTAAGTATGTCCAACATTCAACACTGTCTAACTTTGGCTATCACATTTTGATTGATGAACTTGCCTAGCAGGAGGAGCTAATTCTTCAGGAAGTGAGTTAAGAAACTGCTAGAATTTCTCAAATAGACATTGCTAACATGTCAGGACACACTTGTATAGCTACAGACTGTAGCACTACCTTGAATTCATACTTTAAAGTTATGACACTTCATAAACATGTGAACTCTTAGTGCTTGTAATTATTTTCTTGGACTGCTTTAGAGTTCAAAATCTGTACTACTGGACAGGTAAATTAACAGAACATTTTAAAACCTAATGCATATAAAAGTGGACTGATTTAATAAGTTATTTAAATAAATAAAACAATAAACAAAGCAACTCTCTTCTACAACTGACAGCTAATTAATACCACTGCAAATAGTTACACCTCCAACCAAGACCTCTGACCAGATACACAAAGAAACTAAGTATGATATTCATTCCCCAGATGTTGACACAAACTAAACAATGATGAAATTAAGGACCTGCAGAATCAATAAAATAGTTCATTTTAGGCTGTATCCTTTATGATTACTACTGTGTAATCAATAAACACCTTCCTGGAATGATCATGCTTGTAAGAACTACACAAGAATGCCATCAGGCTAATCCATAAAGCTGCTAATAACTCACTATCCAATGGGAATATGCCTTCAAACACTTCCAGGTGCACCTAGCAAGATACATCAAACAGAAAGAAAACAAACAAATAAATGACCATGAGACATCCTGAAAGACCACCTGAGGAAGAAAGCAGCTACATATTATAGCAATTCCTTGGGTAAGTAATGCATATGTTAATTGAGGTTTTGGAAACTATGAATGTTAACATGTATGATGTATTTTGTTAGCATTCATGGCATTATAACCTAGTGTTGTAAAGTGTTGATTTGGCAAGGAATTGCATGTCATTTTTTCACCCTTACGCACCTTGTTCATTTAACTTAGTAAACCCAGAATGCATCACTGTGCAAGACAGAATGACAGAACTCACAGGATACATTAAAACAGAATTTTTATTACAGAATTGTATTTCACACATCTTTCTGTACCGGTACAATAACATAAATAATAAGGATTTCAATAAAATTCAAAACTGACAACTGCTACGACAATTACAATTACCATAGCAACTTTGCATTTTTACTTGCTGCTATTTTGTTGCATCAGCCAGTCTAGTTCTCAGAATTCCAGTTACTATGGGAGATGGAAGAAAGGGAGATACATAGCAGATAAGGTGAATTGCTACAGTCTGAAGAGCTTCATTTATTTAGGATTCATTTATTTTAAATATCATCTTATGTAATCTTAGGTAAGTGAAATTTAATAAGATTTTTAGTCTTGTAATATTAATAAACTGATATGTCAAATAAAGACATGTTTTGAAACTAAAGAAACATAGATGAGCTAATAAATATAAGCAAAAGAGCTCCTGAAGCCTATAAAATAGAATCCTTCTCCCCAGGCACTTCAAAGCTCATTATAAGATTGCTTTTTCCATCTTAGTCTACTCACTGGCTGATACAGAACCTGGAAAGCATCTTTTAAACAACTGCCTGTATCATTATACTTTGCATCAGAATTGAGGGAAAAAATAAATGTTAAAAATTCACACTTTGTAACACAATACTCGGAAAACAAGTAGGGAAACATCAAATCCTGCATAATACTCCATTTAAACTATGCTATCTTAAATATCATGCTATATACCCACATTATACCCTGAAGAAAAATGCAAGTGCCTATTAGGCAATAAGGAAATAATACACATTTCTTACTCACAAACTTTACAATAAAACCTCCATTACATAAAAAAGAAAAAAATAATCATTCAGCATTATCCCCTTGACAAAATGAGAACATTTCTTATAGGGAATTTAAATGACTTGTAAAACCTACCATTTAACACCCAATATAGATGGCCAAAGGAAGAGTATTCCAGTAACCCTGAAGCATGAATCATCTTTTTTTAATCTAATGGATTAGGTACAGGAATCATCACATGTAATTCTTAGTGGTGGATAGTAGGTGGAATTAACTGAAAGAAAGATTTAACTAAGTTCAAATTTAAGTAAGTTCCCTTAATTTGGCAGAGTGGAAAAACCAAAATCCTCAGGAAAACAAGAAAGTATTATCCTCTGCAGACATAACATCTAATCACCTGAAGGCTGTTAAAACCTTAAGACAGATATGCCTTTATAAACTTACAGTGGTATAATCATAGAGTTGTAAGGGGCCTTCAAAGGCCATCTAGTACAACCCCTTGCAGTAAGCAGGGACACCCTGCGCTAGACCACGTTGCTCAGAGCCTCAGCAAGCCTGGCCCTGAATGTTTCTAGAGATGCAGCTTCCACCACCTCTCTGGGCAACTTGTTCCTGGGTCTCACTACCCTCATTGTGAAGAGCTACTTCCTAATGTGTAATCTAAACCTACTCTGCTCTGACTGACGCCTTACACCCAGTGACCACTGATCTTGCGAATGGCAGTGAGCGCCCAGTCCCCGCTTGTTTATACCTTTTCTCTGTGGGAGGGAGAGGCGGGCCCGCGCTGGCGCACGGTTTCAATCCGCCGCCGGTGAAACGGCTCCGCCCCGTGCTCCCTCATTCAGCACCGCCCCGAAGGTGCCGGGAGGGGGGCCTGGCCTCGCCGCTTTCTCCGGCTTCCAAAAGCCCCGAGAAAGAGCTTCTTGCCGAGTCTCTTTGCCGAGATTTCTTTCCTCAGCACAGACTAAGCTCCGCTGGAGCTGGTCTCCTCTGTTATAATATAGCCTAGAAACTGGTAATTCAAACATTAGTGCTCGTTACTCGCTAATCCCAAAGGAAAAGTATTGATGCGTTCACTGACATTACTTCAGATGCTGGTCACTATTTTTTTCTGAAAACTTTTTTCTCCCCGAAGCTGCAAAATCTAATACTATTGCTTAAGAAGGCTACTTGCAATGATCCAGTAATGTTTACCCTTCACTTTTCGGTAAGGATCCTATGACTCCTTGGAAGAAGGCCTGTGTGTGAAGACATATGGATAAAATGCAGTGGGAAGTTTCCAGTCCGTCATATCCTAAGTGTACCTGCACAGGATGGGGATGTTTAATGTATTATTATTAGTTAGCAACAAAACAAGAGAACCCAACTAGCTGCTAAAATGAATTTCCTAAACTGAACGATCAAGAAAAAAAAAATATAACATTTTTTAGAAAAATTATTACAGGTTAATATGAATAAAGATCCCATTGATCAACTAATATTTCACACTTGCCATAAATTGAGTCTGAAGAAGAGAAAGATCTGTCAAATCAGAACACGGGATTCAATCAGATCAATTTAATCCTGATTGTCCCTATAATAATAATAATACAACTCTTCCGCATACATGATGCCATCAAGGTATGCAGCAATACTGAAAACGTTAATTATTTGGCCATTGCTATTTTGATTAATTTTTGCCTCTCTACAGTTCAGCATTGGATTAATTACTCCAAGATGCAGCCAAAGGACAGCTGTTAGAGATGAAGACACTGCCCACCAACTGTGCCTCCAACACAAATTACACCACCAGAGACACATAAGTTTGTCCTTAGCAGAAAGTGTCCAAATTCCTGTAGGGAATAGCTGGAAAACAACTTAGCACCACTCTGACACAAAAACTGGACTAGGAGGAAACAAATCCATGTAAGTATTTGAGACAGTCTGTTCCACAGAACACTGAAGAATTCAGGAGATAATTGTAGAAGGATGAGAGTTCTATAATCACAGAATATCAGGAATTGGAAGGGACCTCAAGAGATCATCTAGTCCAATCCCCCTGCCAGAGCAGGAACACCTAGACCAGGTCACACAAGACTAGATGGGTTATGATAATATTCTTAGGAAAACAAATAAATAACTGAGTGAAAAGTAAAAGGAACTTGACAACTACTTAAAAGGCAAACAGCCATGATAAATTCTTTTGCCCAACACTGCACCAAAACTATGCAGTATGTCATAAATGTTTTGCCAAGTCTCTATTCCAGTCAACTCAGCTGAAGGATCTGCTCAACATCAGATTAAGTTTTCTCCCTTGCTGCCATGAAAAATGAAATAAATTCCTGTATTATTTAGTACAAGGCATAATTCATGTTATTAACAATTTTTATTGTTCCAAACACATGCTCTACTGATGTTCTGCACTTATGCAATGTAAAACTGTAAGAAAGAAATTCTTTATGGTGAGGATAGAACAGGTTGCCCAGAAAGGTCATGGATGCCCACTCTTGGGAGCAGGAGGCCAGGCTGGACAAGGCACTGAGCAGCCTGATCTAGTGGGAGGTGTCCCTGCCCATGGCAGGGGGGTTGGAACTAGATGATCTTTAAGGTCCCCTCCATCCCAAAATATTCTATGATTTCCTCTGTTCAGTCACTTAAGGAAATGCTTCAGAATAGAGGAAAAATATTTTCCACAATGACTTGGGAAACCTTATAGAATTTCATCAGTTCCTGTAATAGCTGGAGAGGCCAAGCACCTTCTTATTCATTTGAGCAAAACAGCCTGTATTTTCAAGTATCTTAACATCATTGACCTTTTTTCTAATTTAGTTCACACTGGCATACAGAAATTATCAACTAGAACTGCTACCCCATACAAAGTAAGTTATACAAGAATGATCCAATCAGTTTCATTTGAGAGCCTTGTCCTTATAAAGTAATGAATAATAAATAAACATGATTTCTTGACGATTTTCATAACCAGAAGTCCATGCGATATACAAGCATCTGTTTTAACAGACTGAGCCTGCTGTCTGCATCAGATTTATAATATAGTTCGAGCAGCAGAGGAAAGAGCTCCTATGACTGAATTCAGTGTCAACCCTGCTTTTAGCACGTTAGTCTAGAGTGCTTCTGATATCCCCTTCAACCTGAATAGCTCAATGATTTCAGATCCTCAGTTACTTTCAAATTACAAAAAATATGGAGAAAAAGCTCTGCTGTTGAATGCAGCTAAAAGACTGATGAGAAATAAAAGAATAAAATAACGTTGACCAGAAGACTATTTTTCAAAAGAAGCATATGAACTACCAATGACCATCTAAAAACTAAAGAACAATAAAAATCTCATCTAAATTCAAACCTTTCTACCAAAATAAACTACATGGTAATGGATCAGTGCTCCAGTTTATCTGGCTATAATCATACCATGTTTAGTAAAAGCACTAAAGCAAATATTCAGTTGTAGGTACTAAAGAACTCATTAATCGAACGACACTCTATAGATCGTAGAGTATTTTTGGGGCACAGTTGTCATGTCAATAATGCATTTCCATAAGAGTATGCTGGGGATACATTGAAGCGTTTCTGTGATTCTCCCTATTTTGCTGCCTTGTGACCTCCTAATGTACGTGGGTCAACATGCACCTCACACTCATGCCTATAGCCACTGCATTACATTAAATGTAAAAAAAAAAAACCATCTCTGTCACAGCTGTTTGTCCAACACTTACAGATAAACCCTCTATAGCTGCCAGTAGGATAAAATCCCAGCAAAATCATCCACTTTTTCAAAATGTAATAAGAAATAGCAGAAGGCAAAGAGTTAAGATTTTTTTTGCTCTCTAACCCACCATGAGCCACAATTATTTCCATGTAAACTCAATGAAAGACACCCCTTACCTCTTCTATTGGTCAGATATCCTAGGTACCTAGCACTACTACCAGTAAATGCAGAATGCTGAAGTGAGAAGGGTCACGTGGTAAGTCCAGCAGGAGAATCTAACCCTGTAATTCATCTCCATCAGCTGTCTCCATTGTAAATGGTAACAACTGTGCCCTGAAGTCTGACTTAAATCTTTCAGTCAGTGGAGACTCTCTTCAAGCCTGCATGATGAAATGTAACCTCAGGGAAAAGAAAGAAGAACAAGAAACTAAGGAGGAAAGAACAAGGACAGCAGGATTCATGTCTGCACTTGATGAGCCTTAAGGGGTTTATGCAAGCAGAGACAGGAGACAATATCACTCTCTAGCCCCATCAATCCCAGCAGGTCACACAGGATAGCTCCCAGGAGCTGTCAGACTAGAACACACATTGTCAGGATTCATGCAACACACGTACCATAAACTGCAGAGTTGTCAGTATTTTGTTTAGAAGGATGCAGAACATGCTTACAGTCATAGGGCAAGCAGAATCATTTGGAATGTTATAGCAGCTCATCCAATTTAGATGGAAAAAGGTGTTTTTCTTAAAATCTCAGGAAGCTAACAACTGCTTGTGAAATCCATTGATTCAGTTTTTTACTTGACAGAATTGCTGATACCACACACTAGTCCCATGTTCTCCCTGAGAAGCAGTGTTTAAATGCTTTTGGAGTGCCCGCCACACATATACTGAGCTATGTCCATTGATGGTTATCTCCTAGTCACAAGAGTCTGTTCATATCACAGTACAAAAGTGCTCTGTCCCATATGGAAGATCTAAGTATGATGCCCTCCTGATCTTTCTCCCTTACAAAATGGCAATATATTCACCAAACACGACCTTCTGCATAGACTGCCTCTTCTGTAGGTATTAAAGGGAGATGTGGTGGGGCTATACAAACTACCTATGCTGCAGCTTCAGACATGCTCTTTTGCAGAACCAGCTTTTCTGCTAGATGGATCTGGAGTGCTTATTCCAAGTTAAAAGATGAGTTATAGCTTGAGTGAGATCTCTTCACTCTGGTACAGAGGGCACTCCTAAAGATTAATTCATTCTCTTAAGCTTTCAAAATTTAAATTCACTAGCACAGGGGTTTTTTTCAGCAAAAATGGCTTTTGTATTGCTAATTGTTAAGCTGTGCACACTCATTCTCCTCTCAAGCATGTGTGCACATGAACATTACTTTCAAACCTCGTGTTTTCTCTACAGTAGCCCAAAAAACAAAGCAAGAAATGCAAAAGCTGCTTTGCAGCTTGCTGAATGCAGCCTCCTGTAGGCATGTGTGGAACACAACAGGAGTATACATATGGCATGCAGGAGCACTTCTGAAGCAAGTTAGGATTAGCAAGGAGGAGCTAGACCTGGTCATTTCATCCTACTGAACACAGAAACATTATTCAAGAGTACACTAAGCCCTCCAGCGCAATGGAGATTGTTGATTATGGGGTATGGGTTTTCCTGCAACACACCAGATTGCATAGATCTGTGAACAAAGCTATGAAAGCATAGTATCAGGAGTAATAGAGGAGACTCATGTTTTATCACATTATGCCTCAAGTTCCCATTCATTATGGAAGGATATAGGGAATATAAAAACATGCAGCTTACAAGATGACAAAATAATACATGCAATCTTTTAAGTTTGACATGCCAATACTTAAGTTTCTTTTGAATAAAACTTCCTTTCAGATCTTTTCCTCTATCTGCAAAGACTTCATCTACTGAACTATTTCATAGAGAAAGCAAGCATGCTATAGAACCCCAGTGACCCAGATAGCAATTGTATTCCAAATCCTGAAAATGCCTTTTGCTGAACCTGACAGCACTCCTGTGTAGGTTTTTACATATCAATGGGCCTTTGATGATGCATGAGCTGCCAACAGATTGATGAAAAGCAATGACACTTTGTCAAAACAAGTAAGAACTGCCAAAACTACCACCTTGCAATAGGTAGCTTCCAGCTATCACTGATTTCTCTTGCTTTCTGCTACTCCATTGTCTGAATCTTGTTTCTGTGATAGCATTTCTGCCCTTCTCTCTCACAGTTCTTTATGCTGAAAGCTCTATCAATGCAAGTTTCATGAAATCAAATTTTCCAAAGCATGGAACATGATGCTAAATAATATATTACAGGTTTCAATAAAAGCAGGTTTTCAAATCAGGATAGTTGCCTACCTCTTCAGAACTCCTCAGTATCTTTTTGGGTTTGATTTTTCAGAAATAGAAAAGTATAAAGTACATATTTTTTTCATTTGTGCTGTACAGTGGAAAAACTCCAGACTCCTCTTTTTTCTCATATTAGCAAATAAGTGACCTAAATCATGGAACAAATGAACATGTACATGAAATAATTTGTGAATATTTCCTTTTTATAATTGATTTATGTCTCAAACTGCTGATGCTTATTCACCTTTCAGTGTCCTAATGCCCTTCCTGATACTTTGTTGCACTAGTAAGCCTCAGAACAGCACAGATAACTAAGCCACTTAATGAAAATAAGCTTCAAGCAGTCAGGACAGGTCTAAGTCTTACATTCTTTCTCTCTTTTCTCAGCTACATGAGAAATCATTATTGCAAATCCCAGAGGTGAGAAATGATGAAAAAAATTATGAACAGAAAAATCAAAGGACATTTTCTGAGCTTATTTCCATAGGTGCATTCTGCTGGGATGCACATAAAATACTTTCAGAGTTCTACTTCATAAAAAAAAGAATTATTTTTCACTATGTTGAAAGTCAGCTTTCCAAAGTTTTATTAAGGCTCTACATATTAGTAACCCATAGGTTCCCAACAGATGTTTACAGATGTTATACCTAAAACAAATCAAATGTCTTATAATGGAGACTGCATACCATCTATTCCACATCCAAATAAAAAACAATTGTTGCAATTTAAGCTATAAGCTTTGATTACTTAAAAATCAAACTTTTCCTTATCATAAGAAAGTATTTTAAGTATTTGAAGCTCCCAGCAACAACTCTCCCATTGCTTCTGCACATCAGAGTCCAGATTTCTAAACTGCCACACAAAAAAAAGGAAATACTTGCCATGAACAGCAAAGAAATAAGACAGGTTCTCCCCTACAGCAATTACCACTCTAACCAGAGAAGCCCAACTCACTCTCTGAAAAATTTTAATTAAAAATTTTAAGAATAGCTATATCAATTATATAACGTGATTTAGAGCAGCTTCATTAATTACTCTGTCTTTCATGTACATGTCTTCTCTGTCACATTTACTTACTTCTTTTAGTAGTGGTAAGTTTGTTGTTGTTTTTATGTGAGAAGAAAAAAGGGACAAACAAAAAAACCAACTTGGTTAGTCATTATCCACAACTACCTTCTCACTGCTACATTTATATCTCAGTACTAGAGTCTGCGCCACAAATCTTCGTACACAGCTGTGCTAACTTTAGCACCTCTTCTCAGACAGCATAATAATTACACTAGCAGAAGACTGTTAATCCAGAAGGGAATTGATCTGTAAAGCTGTATAATTGGCTTCGACAGAACAGGGACATCTATACACAAGTGTCAAGCAAAAAAAGCTTCCAAGCTCTAATCTTAGCTCTGTGCTTTCCCTGTGTTAGGCTCCTTTGCTTTTGCAACACTGGTGTCACAAACACAGAGAAAGCCGTATTTAGACAGACTCTTTACTTTCAGAAGCTACTGCCTGCCTGGAAGTTCCCAGAAAAAAACTTGCAGTTGCTTGAGGAGTGGTGTCTTCAGACCATTTCCCTCAGGGATTTTCTCTGTTGCCAGTCTTCTGCTGGAAAGGCAGCAGCCATTTATTCTGTCTACCCTTCATCTGTAAGCCATCATAAGGTAACTTAATGGAAGAAGACAGTGGCTGATAAATGCATACTCTGGAGTCAGGCGCTTTCTTTTTAAATTTAAAAAATATATAGTTACAGCAAAACTTACATCCTTTACTAAAGGAAACACCACACAAAAACCAGAAGTGCTTTGTAACTTCTTCAGAATAATTACAGTTGTGTAGAACTGGTCACTATGACTTTATTAAAGATTAAGCCCTATTGGTTTTAATTTTTTTTGCAAGAAATAAATTATTCAAGTTCATTTTAGAAAAGCAGGCAAAGTGAAATAAAGTTTTAGCTGCATTTAGACACATTCTACACAAATGCTGAAAATCAGCTCAAATTATAATTTTTACCATTCATGAACTGAGATTGATCACACAAGCCATTTCCTATAGGGCACTTCAGGGCTTTCATACCTCAAAATCTATGAAATATAACAGGCAAATGGAAGAAAACAACAGCAACTAGGCATGTGGGTCTGCAACAGCATTAGCATCACATTGTTTGGTACTAACAAAGATTTTGGCCAGGACTGAGAGCCATAAGGTAATAGAGCTTGAAAAGAAATCAGCACCTGAAACCAAAAAGGATCACAGAGATTTTTTTTGACACTCAATTTTTAATGAGCAAAACATTCACTGCACAAGCGACAAATGCTGCCAATGCCTTTTAAGTGAGGTTTGCTGATAATTAATGGCATATGCTTCTAAAAGCATAAGAAACACAATCACAAAAAGTCATCAGTTCACAAAGACAAATGAACCAAGTTGTTCATCAAGCATCCTTCTTTAAAGTCCTAAAGATTAAATGTTTACAAAAGAAAAAACAAATAGCTACCTCTTCCCCAAAAAAAAAATTAAAAAAAACCCAACCCTATACCAAAAGGCAAATCAATCCATTTTGACAGTGTATCAGGGGAATTTAACAATGTGTTCATATTCTACCAGATCCAGTTTCTTGCTATAAATGCTTAAGAAGTTACAAATAAGAACCATAATTCACAATATTTGCTTATTATCATACATACTTTGGCAGCTTTGTAAACTGGACTAAGTTCAGCAAAATATTAACCATATGTCCAAAACTAAGAACATTTTATACCTTTTTGAATTCAACTTGAAACATAAACATGTATATGAAAACATATGTTGTAGCGCTATGTCCAAATGGAACCTTAGTGCTAAAAGGTCTTAAATAATTCATATTCAAAACCATTTTGGAATTCTTCAGGGAAATGCAGTATGTCCAGAAAAATACTGGATTTATCCTCATTTGAGACAGTATGGCTTCACATATATTTCTTAAACTAGACAATCGAACAAGTATATTACTTGATCCAGTTCCGCAAAACTATAACCTCACACTCCTGACCACAATACCGAGACCAAATATTGAAATAGACATGTTCTGTCGCTGGATGAACAATGCATTTTCTCACTCTGCAAAGAAGATGCAAAAACTGATGAGCTCCACAGCCCCATCACACATTTCATGGCCTCAAAACCTTGCACATGTATCATCTGCATTTTATTTACTTTTACCTTGATATACAGAACTAAAAATAGGTATGATTTTTATATTTATATAAATGTATGTGTATATATGTTATACATACATACATACATACATCTTGCTCTCGTGAGTCCTTCCAGCAAACAGGAATTCACAGAGCCAAGTTTCCCCGGCACTAGCGGGAGCATCTCCGGCTAAGTAAGACACAGGCTACACCATTTCTAGGTTGCATTTTTTTCACCACGTCGGTGACATGCTGCAGCAGCCACAAACAGATCTCGTGATATTAAAGATGGATTCTCCTCGCCCCGTAGCAGCCGCCAATGCCCCGCTACCTGCTTTGATAAGCGGAGTAAGATAGCAGGATAACTTAGCGGCTTGTTTTCATGTCTCGGGAAAGACACCCGTCCCCCGCACGGCCGCTCGGCACCCTAGGGTCTACAGACCACCAGCAACAACCCGGCACTGAATTCAATCGACGCTCACCTCCGCAGCCCAATGCGGAGTGACTGAGGAGAACGCTGACTCCACAACCCGGGGAACTAAGGGACACAGAGAGCCTGAGGGAAGACCCGATGGCACACCTCCGGGAGGAAGAAAGGTGGAAATTTCCACAGGGAAGGTGGGAAATTAGGCAGAGTAAGAACTGCCCGTCAGCGGGAGAAGAAAGGAAGAATGCAAGGTACCTGAGGCGGCCGCAGCGGCGGGGGCGCCCCACGGCAGCACCGCCCGCTGCAGCTGCGGGCGGGCGGCGGCTGCGACGGCGTCGACAGGAGGCGGCTGCCCCATCAACAGCAGCATCGCAGTCGCCAGCCCTAGGAGCAGGGAGGAAAAGCCTCCGCAGGTCCCCAGCATGGCGAGCAGCTTAAGAGCAGCGGAGGCATATTGCGGGCGAGGACGCAGGCAGACGGCCGCGACCTGCGGTAAAACCGCAGCGGCAGCGGCCCACTCCACGGTCCTGCGCCCGCCCGGCCCCACCCTCTGCACGTAACGGGGGCGGG
>VZTY01028182.1:0-10890 GCA_013400935.1 Turnix velox
CTCCATGTGAGGCCTCACCAGAGTAAAGGAGCAAAATCACATCACAGAGGGGCAAAACAACACCATGAGCTGGTCAGATGATATTGCATATGCTTGTTTTTACTTCCCCTTTAGCTCAGAGCTGAACATATTCTACACCAATTAAAAATAATCTCTATATTATTACCAAAAAGAACATGTGCTTCACCTTGAAATGCCTGTAGTATTTTTATAAGTAGTAAAAGAAAGGAGAAATTAGTTTTTCAGTCGCCTTAATATCTTCTGATAATCAACCTTTTTTAATAAAGAGGATTTTCAAGACATTTTAAATTGGAGAAAAATGTAACAGCAGAAGTTCCTTATCGTTAATTGCTCTATTCTGCACTCAGCAGAAGCAATGAACTTCAGAATGCACAGAATTTCAGGCCCACCAGGTTCAAAGTGTCTCTGATACTTTCAACAACATGTAAACCTTTGTGTTAAAGGAGAAAGAATGTGGAAGATGACCTTTAAAAATTAACCCATCCAGCACTACCCAGCCCACGTCTACAGAAAGCATGAAAATACAAATCTAATAGAGGCGTGATCTACTCATTTCAAAGGAGCAGTATCTCTGAAGCCTGACAATAATCATTTAATAATCAACATCTTCTTCCTGACTGACTACACCAGAAATATCCTACTTTAAATGTTAAAAGAATTGACTGTTCTAATGGATGAAACAATAAAGAAAACTCATAGTCATCACAGAACAAACAGCCTTCTTTAGTTAAAAAATGCTGATTTGCAGCAACTTGTAATTAAAAACTTGCTTTCTACTCTGTTTTCACCGTTGCCATTTTACTAGCTGATACCCCACTCACCTTGCTTTACTTTCTTAAAAAGTTGCCAGAAATCTCTTCTTTAAAACCAGAGTTTCAAACACTATTCAGCTTCCTAAAAACATTCCTATCAAGTACCTGCCCTGTATCCACCTAGCAGAATGTTAAACAAGTAAACTATAGCACTAATCCAGTCCCATTAGGAAGTTACCCCTAATAAACTAAGCCAAGAAAGGCATTGTGAGGTCTTTACACACTCTCCCAGTGATGCAGCCAGTTGAGTTCAGCTGCACATCTCAATCTGTGTCTTCCTACACTGCTGTGAACCAGCACAATCAGTGCAGCCACAGAATCCACTGATGTGGTTTTCCTCTCTTATTATTTCATGGGTTATTCAGTCTCTTATTTGATTTAGAAGGATGGTCTACACATATATTAAATATATAGCTATCCCATAACACTTTTCTCCCAAACCATAGCATGTCTGCATGGGTCAAAAAGCCAGAGTAGCTGTGGTGGAAAATCCTATTCAAAACTAGTATTCTGAAATACTTCATAGAAAAGATCCTACAAAAAGCTACACAAAGGGCACTGTATGCAGCAAACCACCACACATAATACAAGGGCCATGAATACCATGGAACACTGAATCCAAAACACATTCCAAAAGGAGTCTAGTTAACAATAAATGGGGGGGGGGGAGGAATGCTGTAATTGTACAAATTTCTTGCTAATTTCCAGTTTGTTATTTCATCTGTTGAGTAATGTTACCATACACTGAAGGAAGGCCTCCTGTATAAATATGCAACACCCACCTGANTAAAAATAAATGGGGGGGGGGGGAATGCTGTAATTGTACAAATTTCTTGCTAATTTCCAGTTTGTTATTTCATCTGTTGAGTAATGTTACCATACACTGAAGGAAGGCCTCCTGTATAAATATGCAACACCCACCTGATATGTGTGTCTTCCCTTGCCAAGCAAAGTATATATAGAGGTTTCCAAAAAACAAGCTGTAAAAAGGACAACACAGGTGAACAGTACTTTCTGTGGTAAGATTAAGGTTGTAGAAATAACCAGCTGCTCCCTCAGGGAAGGGGGGACTAAGCTAAGAATCAAGGAGCATAACACATCAAGCAGAGAAAGTGCCTCATCAGCTATAGCTCAGCCCCACAGCCCTTGAGCAATGCAAGCAAGGCAGACCCAAAGGCTGTGGACAAAGTCAACCAAGAGTCTAGACCATCACACAAGCTTATGCTGATGAGGCAGGTCTGAGATCAAGCCAGCAAGTCAGCCCACAGGCCAGAGTGAGGTTTGGGGACATCCATGCAGGTCAACAACAATAAGGTCAAGACAAGAAGTCAACACAGATCACCAAGAGCCAGAACAGAGCTGTGGCTGAACTGGAGAATCAGAACACTACCCTAATGCAACTCCGTAGGACCTGAAAGCCCCAGGGCAAATCCCAATGGCACTCCTGGGCTCTTGTGTAGAGGGGAAGAGTGTGGTGGAAGTGCCAGGATAGGCTGTTCAGGGCCATTAGAACTAATTAGTGTCCTAAGGATCCTAACACTAATTAGCACATAATCAACAAGATTAGTGTTTGATGGCATGTGAACTCTTAACGTTTTTAGCATGGCAAGAGCAGGAGCTTGCAATATGTAGTTTTCATTTTTTGTCCTATAATATGCCAGAGCAATAGCAAGGATGCTTCCAGCTTTCCCTCCAGCCACTCTATCTGCAAGGGACCAGAGGCTGTCTTGCACTTATCAAAAGTCAAATCTGTACCTAGCCATAAAAACATTAACAAATGAAGCTTACCTGGACTGTAAGAGTGCCCAGAACACTCCACTGTTCCTTCCAATGGTGTTCTCGTCAGAATTTACAGTCAAGCAATTACCCTGTGCCGTCCAGAGCACTGGAATATACATAATATATTGCTCAGGAAATAAAAAGAATTTAGAGGTACATTCAAACACAGCAAAGAATAGTAAAGAAGGTAAGAACAATGCTTACCAGCAGCTGCAATGCCAATTAAAACAGAAGCAGTGTAGAAAGACCACGTGGCAGGTTGGATAAAAACTGCAATGTACAGGCTAGAACAGAACAGATCAGATCAGTTTACTGAATATAGATATGAAGTGGACAATCACAGAATCACAGAGCATCAGGGACTGGAAGGGACCTCAAGAGATCATTTAGTCCCATCCCCCTGTTGGAGCAGGAACACCCAGATCAGGTCACACAGGAAGGTGTCCAGATGGGGTTTGAACATCTCCAGAGAAGGAGACCCCACACCCTCTCTGCGCAGCCTGGGACACTCTTCTCTCGACCTGACAAAGTTTTTTCTCACATTTATGTGGAACCTCCTGTGTTCCAGCTGGCACCCATTGCCCTCCTATCACTGGAAGTCACTGAGAAGAGCCTGGCTCCATCCTCCTGACACTCACCCTTTACATATTTATAGACATGAATGAGGTCACCCCTCAGTCTTCTCCAAGCTGGAGAGACGCAGCTCCCTCAGCCTTTCCTCACAAGGGAGATGCTCCAATCCCTTCATCATCTCTGTGTCTCTGTGCTGGACTCTCTCCAGCAGTTCCCTGTCCTTCTTCAGCTGAGAGAGGGCCCCACAACTGGACACAAAGCTCCAGCTGTGGTCTCACCAGGGCAGAGCAGAGGNTGTCCACCAGGACTCCCATAACCCCTTCCCCTTCCCCAACTTATACTGATACATGGGGTTGCCCATAGGTATGACCCTACACTTGCCCTTGTTATATTTCATTGAATTTCTCCCAGCCCAACTCTCCAGCCTGTCCAGATCTGGCTGGAGGCAGCACAGCTTCTGGTGTGCTGCCCTTTTACAATCTATCTCACTTAGGTCCTAATCAACTACTCTCTCTTAAATGACACTGGGAAATAGTTTAGGGCGTATATATATAAAATAGGGCAATCTTTTTACATATTTTTTTATAAATATAGTCATTAATCTGAACTCCACTATCAGCAAAGTCTATAAATGCTGTGATAAAAACACACTGGTTTTCATCAGCCTGAACCACTCTGCAGTTACACATCAATTGACTCTGACAGTTGCCTTCCTGAGGAAGTGCAACTTCATGTTTGGTAGCTTTAGGCATGAAAACATGAATGAAAGATTGCAGAGAAGCAGAAAAAAATGAAATAAAAATTAATGCTTACCTATAAAATACGCCACTAACAACCATGGAGAGATGAGGTCCTACTATTGCAACCACTGAAGGAGATATAAGATTTGATGCAGAGAATACTCCATAAATAACAGACATGCTATAAATAAACAACAAAGGCAATTAAGTATTTCAAATAAAACGTAAGGAATAAGTACAACTGGTTTAAGAATATTCAGCCAATACCAAAGTATAGTTTTAAGTACATACACAGGTAATTATGTTACTTTAATGGCCAAAACATTTATAGAATGGTCTGGGCTGGAAAGGATCTTAAAGATCATCTAGTTCCAATCACCTGCCATGTGCAGGGACACCTCCCAGGTGACCCAGGGACACCAGGTTGCTCAGTGCCTCATCCAGCCTGGCCTTAAACACCTCCAGGGATTGAGGGGGCATCCACAACCTCTCTGGGCAACCTCTTCCAGTGTCTCACCACCCTCACAGCAAACAACTTCTTTCTTCTCTCCAGCCTAAATCTCCCCTCTTCCAATTTGCATCTATTACTCCTTCCATCCCATATCCTATTAAAAAGTCCTACCCCAGCATCTCTGTAGCCCCCTTCCTTCAGGTATTGAGAAGCTACTCTGAGGTCCCCCGAGCCTTCTCTTCTCCAGGCTGAACAACCCCAACTCCTTTAGCCTGTCCTCAGTAGGGAGGTGCTCCAGTTCTTTGATCATCTTCACGACCCTTCTCTGGACCTGTTCCAACCTTCCTTTCTGCTGCTGCCTTTACCCACTGCACTCTATATGGGAAATATGGGACTACATGAGTGTCCAGTGTTTCCTGAGCTGCTGAATGAAGTTTTCAACTACTGCAGGAAAGCAGATCTTGTAATTTAGCACACACATTTATCAACATGTGCATTAACAGTAGTTACTGTATTCTGCACCTAGCACTTAGAGAGGAGAACATTCCAGAAACTCATTCCTCTGTCAGTGAGAAAGTTTTTGTTTTCTGACAATTATGCCATGGAAATTTTAAAGATTAATTTTGTCCCTATTGTATTCTTCGTTCAAATTAAAGCAGTAAATCTTCAAGGCAGCCAACAGGTCTTCCTAAGTGACAGTTTAATTTGGCCTACAAAATGTCCCTGGTGATGTTTGGTGATTCTGGCTGTGCCAGTGCAGCAAACAGACAGAATGGCTTCTCCTGGCTTTGCTTCTCATGTTTCTGACCTCTCCTTTCACGTTTCTATTGCAGGATTTCCTGGAAGTTGAGCCACACACCTATCCTACACAAACACACAGAAGTCCACAAGGGCAAACAACCAAAGCCTTAGTTAGCACTTTGATTCATTTTAACTTCCACATTCTGCATCTCCTGAGATAAAACACTGAGAATGTGATGACTGGGTGGTGTTTTTTCTCCACACAATAAATGCGAGAGATATGTAGGATAACTATAAATAAATGGGAGCACAGCAAGAGCAAACGTGAGAAGCTCATGTTTTAAACTACTTGTAAGTATGCTATTAAACTGCAAACTCAGCAGAACACCACAATCTCTTCAGTCTGTCTCCACCAGATGGAATCGTAACCAGCCTCACCCTGCAAAGAGCACAACAATGAGAGCTCTGGAAATTACCTTGTGTAGCCACTGCCATGAAAATCCGTGCTGTTTAAATTTGTGATAACAGTTTGCTGCAAAGAGAAATCACACATCAGAAAATATCTTGGAATCTGAGAACACTTGCATCAGTTTGAAATCAGTATTAAATGTTAGAATTAATAATTAATAGACTCTACAAAGTACTTTAAACTATTACAACTCACAAAATCTCCACAATGAAGGTGAAGGAGATACATGTCAGGGAAGCATCCATGCTGGAAGCAGTAATTAGAACTTTAGGATTGTAACATAGTTCCATCAGAGATCTGAGAATATTTCAAAAAATACCTCTCTTAGGGAGAGATATATGGCTATCCTAATTTTAAAAGTGGAGAAAAAAAGGAGAAGTTTCAAAATACTGTTAATTTGACCTAAGAGCCTCTGACAAGAGTTTCCGTTCTTTTCAGTTTCCTGTTATTTCCCTGTTCCTTATTTTTTTCCCCTTGAATCAGCTTTGGGGATCACGAGGCCATGTAATTAGATGGACAGGCAGGCAGATAGGAAAGTCGCCTGTAACACTTGTAATTACTTGGAAATCACTTGTAACAACTTCAGTGGCAATAAACTGCATGATCTCTAAGTCCAGTGCTGTGAATTCATTGCAAAACTTCTAAGATCTGCTGTACTCACATGCAGTTAGGATAGTTATAAAACTTAAGTAGTTATTTCTGTAACACACTGAAGGATGTTTCTTGGTCCGAATCCAGAAAGGATTCTTCTTGCAAGCAAGAGGAGAAGGTGTAAGACAGATAGTGTTGAAATCCAACTGTCCTTCATGCCTCTAACATTGAAAGCAATGCAAACAAGTCAGAGGACCTGGGCTAAGTATGTCAGCAGAGTAATTCTAAAAATGTAACTAGTAGGAAAAGATTTGCTTTTAATAGTAAATTACACCCAATTTTGCTTCAGCATGGAGAGATACACAATACTACAGCAGTAAATTACTTAAGCAGATGTAAGGTGACTTGGTAGTTCTAGCAATTGTGGAATTCTGACTATTTGTCAGAACTTAGTCTCACACACCCCCTCAATATCTAATTAGTTAGAACAAAAGAATAAGTTAGATTTAGGAAAAAAATACTAGGGGAAAAAAGAAAAGGTGGCCATTAATAACAGCTTAGGAAAATGTTTTGGACTATACAGAACAATAAAAATATGGAAGGTCCCAAGCAATTAAATTCTTAAATATTTAAAGTGGCAACAGAGACACTACTTTAAAAGTTCAAACATTTGATAGGATTCATGAATTCTCCACTTGCTAAGCAATCAGGAACACCTGACATGTGTAGTCATGCTATCCTAAAGAAAGAAATAAACTCCATTATCTAGATAACCAACTTAATCTTGCTAAGACTAAACCAAAAGATAAGAGACAACATATCAAGGTGTTTTGCATATTAAAAAATACCAGGTAAAGCAAGTCTTACAGCAGAGCACAGCAGAGACAAGAAGGGGTGAATAACTGACATAGTAACATGGCACGTTTTGAAACTCACACCTACCGCAATGTTTCCACACGTTTGGAAGGCAGTGAATATAAACATAAAGGAGACTCCCAGAATAATTATGTTGAAAAGTTTTTTGGATTCAGGAGACATTTTAGGTTTTCTTGCCAAGCCCTCAGCTTCAGGTGGGAAAATCTCTCTTTTCTTTTAAAAGTTTCCTCCTAATCTCTGTTAAAAGCAAACAAGCAGAAAGAATAGAACACAGAAGAGGTTGGCTGATGATGATTACTTGGAACTAATTAGCTGCTAGAACACAACCATCAACTCATCAAGAAAGCTCTCAGATAACGTACAGCAAAATCAGTAACTCAAGAAAAAATAATAAATCCCACACCCAAAGATAAAGGTCTGGTAAAAAAAAGCTTCTCTCTACCTTTTCCCATGAAGTTATTGGTGCAGACTGCAGCATGTTACTTCCTCATGACATCTATTTCCCCCAAATGAAGCAGTTTTGCTTGTTCATCAACTCAGCTTCTTGCCTTTGTTCTAAATGGGAATTGTGGCCCCAAAGGCTTAAAATCACCTGACGAAGGCAAGATGAGACATTGGAACACAGCAGGCACTTCCATGCAAGCTGTACAGGAAATAGGGAACATTTCACAATCTACATCAGCTGACCAACTGAGGTGCACTGTGGGAAATGTAGTTTTAGACTCTTTTTCTCCTTGAACGGGAGGAAATCTCCTACTCCTTAAAATAAAAAGATTTGGACTCATTTTTAAGAGCTTTAATCTCTATCTAATGCATGACACTTAGTAAATAATATGTAAAATGCTTTTAAAAGTCTTACAAAGTCATCTGAGGAAGCTGTCTTGCTGAGTTCACCTATAAATACTCAGAAGGAAAAAGAATTCTCACCTGATTGAAACCAAGTCTCTGGGTGACACCAACAGACTTCTGTACCCTTGCCTTTTGCCATCTCAGTGATTCAGGAAGGTCTTTCACTTCTTTGTCACAAGAAATAACATTTGTTTTTAGTAATTATGTAACCATAATACTTCCCAGCAGTTCTAAATAATACATTTAAGATCAAATGATCTTTAAGCCTTGAAAAAAATCTGTTACAGCACCAAATGGCTGTATTTTATTGCTACTATCCCATGTCTGACCACTTGCAAGGATCAGAGCTCAATCAACTGCAGTTAACTCATAGTCAAAGAGGAAGGACATACAGAACTGACTGAAGTAAATCACCAAACTTTACTTTTGCTATTAACAACAAAGGATTTACAACTACATCACAACTATTGTTACACATTTAACTCTTTTCAATTCCTGAAATGCATTATCTACAAACATAGATTATTTATTTTTCTACTTCTGGAAGAAAGCCAGTATGATTAGTAAGAGACTGCTTTAAAAAGGTTTGGTTAGATTACTGAGGTAGGTTCTTCTGAATACAGGCAAAAGTATAGCATATATAGCATAACTTCACAGTATCACATTTTTAGGATCCTCCAGGCACTCTGTCCCATTCACATCACCCTCCCGTGGGGACAGAAGCTCAGCTGGACAACAAACTGGGCTGGTGTGTGGGAACAATTCTTGTATTAATGTGAAATGACTGTGAAACCAGTGAACAAGGGACACTGGAAACTCCCTCCATTGCCTTAGGGAAATCATAGTAAAAATAATCTTCACATTCTCCCTTAAGAAAAGGTTTCAGTAGATCACAAAATGGTTTGGGTCAGAAGGGACCTTGAAGATCATCCAGTTCCAACCCCCCTGCCATGGCAGGGACACCTCCCACTACACCAGATTACTCAATGCCTCATCCAGTCTGGACACAAAGTTTTAATCAAAACTGTCTATAGAAAAAGAGTAATGAATAATAAATACAGTATGAAGCAATACAGAATGTGCACTAACAGTTTGATTCCTTACATGCAGCAGGAAACAAACTGTTGTTTCTAGGTTTGTATTGACATCATTGCTTCTTCTGATACTTTGTTGAAAAAAATAACAGTAAGAATAATGATTTACATTCTAATGTTGAGTATTTTTTTAATATCATACTGTCAAATCAGCAGAGAATTGTTTGTCTCACTTCTTTTTTTAACATTGTGTTACAAAACAGATGGGTAGAAACAGTTATTGTTGTTAGATAAGAACTGAATATTAGAGTTCATACTCAAGAGTTTGGAAATTGTATTCAGTGCCTGAAATAACACAGAAACAACTTCTGGGATAGATGAGCAGTTTTCACTGAATTCCCTGGGTAAAACTCCAGGAAACCCTTTGCAATCCTTACACAAGCGTTGTGCTAATCCTCACCCTTTCTCTTGCTTTAGTATCTTGCAAAATGTTTCAGGAAAATGATGAGGAATGTTATGAGGACAGGTTGAAGGAGTTGGGGTGGTTGAGCCTGGACTAGATAAGGCTCAGGGAGGACCTCAGAGTAACTTCTCAGTACCTGAAGGAAGGGGGTTACAGAAAGGCTGGGGTAGGGCTTTTTAATAGAATCCAGGATGGCAGGACTAGGAGTAATGGATGCAAATTGGAAGAGGGGAGATTTAGGCTGGAGAGAAGAAAGAAGTTCTTTACTGTGAGGGTGGTGAGACAGTAGAAGAGGCTGCCCAGAGAGGTTGTGGATGTCCCCTCAAATCCCTGGAGGTGTTTAAGGCCAGGCTGGATGAGGCACTGAGCAACCGGGTCCAGTGGGAGGTGTCCCTGCCCATGGCAGGGGGGTTGGAAATAGACGATCTTGAAGGTCCCTTCCAACCCAAACCATTCCATGTTCTACCCTTCAGGCTACCAAGTTTTGTGTAATGGAGGGCAGAGGAAACAAATTAAGAAATTTGTTATAAATGAGAGAACTTGCAGAGAAGCAGCCAGGGGCTCCACTATGCTAGGATGAGAAAATCAGCACAAGAGTTTTCTTAGAAATAGTGTGAAGGGATGTGCCTACACCTCCAGGGTCGTTACTGCTGATAGGGAGAGATAACCAGAGCATTAGGAGAAAACAAAGGTCCAACTAATGACCTTGATGGGATAATGGGAGACTTTGTAACCCATTTTTTGTTCAATTCTCAATCTGTGACACATAAATACCATGCCTGCCATTGAACTCAGAATACATGATTTGTGAAAATTATTTTCTGTGTGCCAGAGCTGCAATAAAGAATACCTGCTTCATAGTCACCAAGGCTATTGAGTTAT
Source organism: Turnix velox (assembly GCA_013400935.1). Taxonomy (NCBI): domain Eukaryota; kingdom Metazoa; phylum Chordata; class Aves; order Charadriiformes; family Turnicidae; genus Turnix; species Turnix velox. Next base: position 10,282 of record VZTY01028182.1, read on the forward strand.
TTTATTACAGGTTGCACAGCTTCAGGAAAATCCCAACCCACAGTTCCCCCACAGACACCCATGCAGGTGTGGGGAGAGGTCCCAAAACAAGAAACTTCATTGCTCCACAGTCTGCACCTATTTGCGTTTCACAGAAATATGAGAAAAACTTTTTCACAGTGAGGGTGATGGAACACTGGAACAGGCTGCCCAGAAAGGGTGTGGAGTTTCCTTCTCTAGAGGCATTAGAGTGAGTCTGGGAGAAAATGAAAAATTTGAGATGTAGCTTGGTCAAGTTCTGCTGACATTTAATGAGGAGGACTGGATACAAAGACAAGATAATGAAACACAGCAGCTGTATAAACAAGGTAACAAGGTGCCGCAGTTCTGTTCCTTAATTGAGGGCAGCAAAACTTAAAGAGTCAGCAGAATCCTGTTCGTGGATGCTGTTACAGCTGGAGAGAAGAAAGAAGTTCTTTGCTGTGAGGGTGTTGAGGCACTGGAAGAGGTTGCCCAGAGAGGTTGTGGATGCCCCCTCAGTCCCTGGAGGTGTTTAAGGCCAGGCTGGATGAGGGACTGAGCAACCTGGTCTGGTGGGAGGTGTCCCTGGCCATGGCAGAGGGGTTGGAA
>VZTY01028182.1:11111-27005 GCA_013400935.1 Turnix velox
GATAGGACATTTGAATGGGGTCCAGGATGGCAGGACTAGGAGTAATAGATGCAAATTGGAAGAGGGGGGATTTAGGCTGGAGAGAAGAAAGAAGTTCTTTCCTGTGAGGGTGGTGGGATACTGGAAGAGGTTGCCCCCTCAATCCCTGGAGGTGTTTAAGGCCAGGCTGGATGAGGCACTGAGCAAACTGCTCTGGTGGAAGATGTCCCTCCCTGCACATGGCAGGGGGGTTGGAACTGGATTACCTTTAAAGTTCCTTCCAACCCAAACCATTCTATGACCCAGTGAGATCAGGTGCTAAAACATGGTGTGATAGTTTAGGGAGCCCATCCAGGGAACATGTATCAATTCCCTGTGATTTTATAAACTGGGTAACTCTAGCTTCATGTCATCTTCAAAGTGCCAGGAAACTACATCCAGCAGCCACCGAAGAAAAATCAAAGCCCTTCATTTTCACATTGTTCTCCAGCTCTCATGACAAGCTGATGGCCAGGGGCTGTGTGCTTGAGCCAGGAGAAGCTAAAAGCTCTTCAGAGACTTGAAGGATTTGTCTGGACCTCTGTTGCCTAGATGAATGGGTCCCAGGAGCTGGGCTCTGAGCCTTTAAAGGTCTCTTCCAAGACCACAAGTTCTGTGATTCTATGAGAAAGAACTTTGTCAAAGTGAAGGTTAGAGAAAAGTCTCCTAGGCTGTCCTGACAGGGTGTTGGGGCCTCCTTCTCTGGAGACATTCAGACCCCACCTGGACACCTTCCTGTGTGACCTGATCTGGGTGTTCCTGCTTGGATTGGACCAGATGATCTCTGCAGGTCCCTTCCAACCCCTGCCATGCTGTGATTCACCTGGCAGCGAAGAGGAGCCCGCACCGCCCGCCAGGTGCCCTCAGGACACGGGAAGGGGAAGGGCACGACACAGAACAGGCCGAGACAGAGGGAGAGAGGCCACCAAAACCTCACCAAAGCTGCCCCAAGAGCAGCCCCAAGCTCCCCCCTCACAACACTGTCCCCTCCGCGGCCGCCATTTTGAATCCTCCCGTTCCGCCCGCGCGGGAGGCGATCCCCTTCCTTAACGCTTCTTTTATTTAATTGGTTTTTTCTTTTTTTTTCTTTTGTAGCGGGAGTTCACCATCCTTCCTTCCCCCAGCACGGACCGGCTTCACTTTAATCCCATTTTTTAATTTTTCGTTTAGCTTTTTCACCACACATTGTTCAAAATTTCCCCGCCTCCGCTTAGTCTTTCCGGGTCACGGTGGAGCCGCCCCTAAACGGCCGCTTAGCGAACTCAGGCGAATTATTAATACAGAAGGCGGTCTCCGGGAGAGGTGCTTATACTATCTACAGGCAGTGAGGGAAGGAAGAAAAAAATAAAAAAGAATGAAAACAAGAATAATTAAAAGAAAGCAGCGGGGGGTGAGGCGTAGAGCAGCGCTTTCCCTTCCGGGGCGCCGGCGGCCATTTTGTGGCGTTAAGTAGGCGCGCGCGGGCGGCGCCCCGCTCATTTCCTCGCGGCGGCCGTTGACCGGCGCTTCGTCTCCGCTCCGGCCTCGGGCCCGCCATAGCGCTAGACCCCAGAGGTGGGTGCCTGCTTCTCCCTCCCCACCCGGGACTCCCGTGGCTTTCCCTCATGCTCTCCAGCTCCCCGCCTCTCTGGACTCCGCTGGGCCGCCGCTCCGGCGCTCCCCCTCCGGTGTGAGGCGCTTCCCCTCACAGGACCGCGCCGCCTCCTGACTCGTCGTCCCCCTCCTTCCCTTGCCCTTCCCTCAGGTTTTTTTCTCCTCAGCCGCCGCTGCCCCTCGGGGGGCTTTTGCCCGCCATGAGCTACGGGCGCCCTCCGCCGGACGTGGAGGGCATGACGTCCCTCAAGGTGGACAACCTGACCTACCGAACCTCCCCGGACACGCTCCGGAGGGTTTTCGAGAAATACGGCCGAGTAGGCGACGTCTACATCCCCCGGGACCGCTACACCAAGGAGAGCCGCGGTTTCGCTTTCGTCCGTTTCCACGACAAACGCGATGCCGAAGACGCTATGGACGCCATGGACGGGGCTGTGCTGGATGGCCGGGAGCTCCGAGTGCAGATGGCCCGCTACGGCCGGCCCCCCGACTCCCACCACAGCCGGCGGGGCCCTCCTCCCCGCCGCTACGGGAGCAGTGGCTACGGCCGCCGCAGCCGCAGGTGAGCGCCTGGGAAGGGGCCAAAGCGGGACAAGGAGAGGGGCATTAACTTCACTGAACTATTGATGGAGACCGGGGCTCGGCCGTGCGCTTATACCGCGCGGGCCGCTCCGTTTTGGTTCCTTTTCCATTGAGATTTGAGATGGGATTGGAGCGGGGAGAAGTTTAGTAGCAAAGAGTTGATCTGGGTGTATGTGACCCGATCTGGGTGTTTATGCTCCGGCAGGGGAATGGGACTAGATGATCTCTTGAGGTCCTTTCCAATCCCTGACACTTTGTGGTTCTCTGAAGACACATAGAACTTCCTCTCAGTGCAGAGTTTCTCCCTGCAGTAGGTTTAGCCCCCGGCCACTCGCTCAGAACAATGGCGCCCTCTTAACGCTCATTTTCCACTCCACGTGGGGCCCGTTCCGCCCTCCCTGTCCCCAAGTAGTTTCCGAAGTGGGTTGCGCCACCCGTATTCAACTTTTAACGTGGTGTCTTTTTTTTTTTTTTTNCGGGCCGCTCCGTTTTGGTTCCTTTTCCATTGAGATTTGAGATGGGATTGGAGCGGGGAGAAGTTTAGTAGCAAAGAGTTGATCTGGGTGTATGTGACCCGATCTGGGTGTTTATGCTCCGGCAGGGGAATGGGACTAGATGATCTCTTGAGGTCCCTTCCAATCCCTGACACTTTGTCGTTCTCTGAAGACACATAGAACTTCCTCTCAGTGAAAGGGTTTCTCCCTGCAGTAGGTTTAGCCCCCGGCCACTCGCTCAGAACAATGGCGCCCTCTTAACGCTCATTTTCCACTCCACGTGGGGCCCGTTCCGCCCTCCCTGTCCCCAAGTAGTTTCCGAAGTGGGTTGCGCCACCCGTATTCAACTTTTAACGTGGTGTCTTTTTTTTTTTTTTTGTTTCTCTTGTTGTATTTTAGCCCTAGAAGGCGCCGTCGTAGCCGATCTAGAAGCAGAAGCCGCTCTAGATCCCGCAGTCGGTCCCGCTACAGTCGATCCAAATCCAGATCTCGCACACGCTCCCGGTCTCGTTCCACCTCCAAGTCCAGGTCTGCCAGGAGATCCAAGTCAAAGTCCTCGTCTGTCTCCAGATCCCGGTCCAGATCGAGATCCCGGTCCAGATCTAGAAGCCCTCCCCCTGCCTCAAAGAGGGAATCCAACTCTAGATCTAGGTCTAAGAGCCCTCCCAAGTCTCCGGAAGAAGAAGGAGCGGTGTCCTCCTAGGAACATGGTAATGTACTTCGGGAACAGCATACGCTGCATGTTACTTTATTATAGCACTTTAAGAGGGGTGTTGGGTAGTTCTTAGAGTATTAATAGCCTGAACCAAGCGAATCCTAACGGGGCACATTATTAGTTGTTTGGTTTTGGTTTGGTTTGGTTTCTTTTCTTGAGCAGTACCTTATTGGTTTAGGGAAATTAATACGAAAGGGCTTTCTACGGAGAATTTAGTTTTTTTTACAGAGCAAATGTTTTACTGAGAGATTAATGGCTTGGTTTTTATAAAATATTGTATGAGACGCAACCTATGATGAAAATGACTATTTCTTACTGTATTTATCCAACATCTGCATTTTCCCCTTTAAAGCTGCGGTCTCCTGTTTGCTAAAAGAATATTGGCCAGTATTGCAGATTTTAACTGATTTGGCTGATCCTCCAGGGACCAGTTTCTGTGGGCGTGTGTTGGAGCAGGTTTGTCTTTAAATGTTAAAGATACACTATCCTTTTATAACAGAAGATCGGTTCAGTGGCCGTTATACTGACTGGAGGTAACTGTTCTAGAAAAGTGGCAAATTCCTTGCAACAAGAAAAACCACGGAAACTAGTTTTTTCCTCAAGTTCAACATCTTGGAAGAGGCATCTAAGGATACACCGGGAGGGGAAAGGATAGTGTGTCTTTAACCCTTCAAACTGTTTGGTCCTATTTTTAAAAGGAAAGGGCCTAAGCTAGCTCTGAAGTTAGATGAACGTAGCAAAATTAGTCACACTTTTGTTTTGAATGCCAATTAGAGCTTAGTTAAGTCCTTGTGAAGAAGTATTAATTTTATAATTTTATTTAACTCCTAATAATTTATTGTTGAACAGGCTGAAATGATGTTAATGGTGGCTTGATCTACAGCCTGGTGCTTGTTCTTCTTTGTAACTAAATACTTTGGCAGAAGCTTACATTTGGCCTCTGAACTAAAACGACACACAGGGGGGAGGTGGAACACCACGGAAATTCCTGAAACTTAATTAATATTAGGCAAAGCCAGTTGAAGCTCAACTATAGAAGTATGCCTGAAGTCATCCATACAACACATACACGAGGTAGAGACGTGGCTGAACTTTTCTTTCTTCAAACCTAGATGCATCAGATAAATGACAACCTACATAAAGGACGCCTTTGGGGGGAAAGGATCGCTTGAGTCTTCAGTCCATTGGAGAGAACCCCTGGCCCGAGCAACCAGCTGTTGAAAAGGTTATTTTGTAACATTTTGTCTAACTTTTTACTTGTTTAAGTTTCGCCTCAAGTGGCAGATTTTACATTTTATGTGCCATTTTGTTGCTGTTATTCAAATTTCTTGTAATTTAGTGAAGTGAACGACTACCGATTTCATTATTGGCTTGGATATTTGAGGTAAAACTTCATTTTTGTTTATATAGTGCTGACTTCTATTTGAAATTAAAACTGATGGTAACTTGCTGCCTCCAGTTTCATACTGAGGAATTGTGCAGCCGATATATGCTGAGTAGCTAATCCTGTCAAAAACAACTCTTAATTGTCTTCATTCCTTGAATAAAATTCTGCAGGACTTCAGTTTGAAACCCTACTGTAAACGCTTTTTTTTTTCTTTTTTAAAAGCAAAAAGAACGCTGAATTCAAATAATACCTTTAAATTCGAATTGATAGAAATCTTTTCAGGTGACAGTTGATGTTTGAAAGGATTGTTTTATCAGACTCTAATCTCTTCTCTTATGTATTTTTGTGCACTAGGCGCAGTTGTGTAGCAGTTGAGTATTGCTGGTTAGCTGTTAAGGTGGCGTGTTGCAGTGCAGAGTGCTTGGCTGTTTCCTGTTTTCTCCTGATTGCTCCAGTGTAACGATGCCTTGTCGTGCAGAAACAAATGGCTGTCCAGTTAATTAAAATGCCTGACAACTGCACTTCCAGTCACCCGGGCCTTGCGTAAAAATAATGGAGCATACAGTGAGCACATCTAGCTGATGATATACACACCTTATTTTTTCCAACCTTCATATATGAACTTACATATGAGAAATGTAACGTTAAGAAAAAGAAATGGTTCGTTCCTTTGTAAGTACCGATTGATTGGTGTATCTTTTTTGCTTAAGACATTCTGTACTATACCCACTGTCTCTGTAGTTAATATTAAACATTTTTCTGTGTTAACTTTTCTCAATTTAATGTCCGGAGTCAGCTTATTTTTAGCTTGAAAAGATTTCTGCAATTATAAAGTCGATGTTTAACTTCTCTATAGTAACCAAATGCATTCTACTGCTTAGAAATTTATATCCACTGGGGTTGCTTTTAAAATTAATATGGGCAAATTTAATTAGTATTGTGACTAACCCAAATGTTGTATGGCAGGTATTTCACACCAGATTATAACCATGAAATCAGACATTGTTACAGAAGATACACACTGAGCAGTACTAATTGCATTTTCTGTGTGCTTGTCCTGATCAACAGGCTGCTGCTTGATGGTAGGGAATCTTAACAGTGATTTTATTTTTTTCTTTTTTGGATACCAAATGAATTGTAACTTCAACCATCATGTGTCAAGGGTTATTGTAATGCTTTGTTACCTTTATGCATGTATGTTCAATGGGAATGGAAACATCTGAATACTTGCAAAATCTGGCTTGATTTGAGGATTAAAAGAACTTTTCTATGAACTTGAGGAGTCTGTATGTTCTGGGACTGCAGAGCTAGTGGCAGTCTGCACAGAGTCATTTCAAAACGGAGGGGTTGGCTTTTGTTATATATGAAATATTTGGGCAAGACATTTGGGAAACTGATCTTAAGGGGATATTTTTTTTATCTTGAAAGAGTGCAGTTTAACTTCTCCCCACCTGAAGCTTCAGGTTGTGTAGAGTTTTATGAAATAGAATCATAGAATGGTTATGACCCTAAAGATCATCTAGTTCCAACCCCCCTGCCATAGGCAGGGACAGCTCAAATTACACCAGGTTGCTCAGTCATAAAATATTGATTGCAGTGGCCACAGTAGTTGTTTATTGTGACTGTCCTGCTGTCTTTGCCAGCTGAGGTGCTTAAATCATAGGGTTGGAAGGGACCTTCCAAGGCCATCTAGTGCCACCCCCTGCAGTGACAGGGACATCTTGCACTAGATCAGGTTGCTCAGAGCCTCAGCAAGCCTGGTCTTGTAAGTCTCCTCCACCACCTCTTTGGGCAACGTGGGCCAGTGGAATTGAGTCTTTTATTACATGGCCTACAGGGAGGAGCACAAATTTCTCAAAAGCCACGTAGCTAAACAATCCAACTGCTTTATTTTTACTATGCATGTTTGAAGAACTACTGCTTCTCAAAAGCATGAACATGATGTTTGCTGTAAAGTTTTTCCTGCAGATCTGTGCTCCAGTCAAGTACCAGCTTGTACTGGGACCAACAAGTGGAATAAAAACTTAAGTACCATCTGATTGTGCTAGTGAGATAATCATCATTTCTACTGTGTGTCTTCCTGGGAGAGAGGAGCCGGCCAAGTGCTCTTTGTCTGCACTGAAGGAGTGCAAGGGAACGAGGCTGCTCTTCAGCTTCCACTTGCAGAGCAAAGCTTCCATAGACCAGTCAGCACTAGAGGGGAGAAATGGCACTGGTGTGAAAACATAATCCAAAGTTGGTAACCCCTGCAGTAATTACAGGTTTTCAGCTGAACAGCTCACAAAAGTGAGTTGTAACTTCTAGTCAATGGTCAATTTGTGGTTCTTGGGTTACTTTCTGGTTTGGCTGCTCTTGTCTTTGCTACTCCTGGGATTTACTTGGCTACTCCCAGCCCATTTCCTGGCTGGTGAGGAGGGGCTTCTGGCATCAACATGGTGGTGCCTCTGGGAATTGAATGCTTTCTACTAGTAGAGATAAGAATTAATATTTGAGTCTTAAAACAGGCAAAAGACTTTACCTTCTGACTTGGTAAGTAGTCCAAAACTGAGCTTGGGGGTTCTTTTCCAGCAAGAAGTAAACTGTAGTTAAAATATCTTCGAAGTCTGTGTAGTTTGGGGGAGATAAATCAGTCTGGGTTAGTCTCTGGATTGTAGGGACATTAAAACATGCTTGGTTGTGTGAACTGATAATTAGAAATCAATGCAGACTAACTGCATCTGTGTGAGAGACTCAAGAAACATGGCCTTAAGCTGTTAATTAACAGAAAATAATGGCGTTGTGCTATTTGATTGCTTAATACTCTAATCTCTTCAAGAATGAATAGTTCAGGAGGCTGTCCCAGGTCTCCAACAGCATTTCCAGCTTTCCTTGGCCATCAAGCCTTAACTCAGAGATACCTCAGAGCACGAACGTACCTTTTGGGTCAAAAAATACGTCCGATCCTAAAATAATATCTACGGGAGGAAGCGCCAGCAGCTCGGGAGAGACGCGTCCCCAGGTGAGCCCCAGTACCGGGAGGTGGGGCAGCCGGTTGGCCAGGCAGGTCCTGCGGCAGCTCTGCAGGCAGCGGGGCAGCTCCTCGCTGTCGGACAGCACCACCTCGGCCCCGCACTTGGCGGCCAACACACCGGGGAGAGACACCCCGGAGCCTACCTGCAACCGCAAGGCAGTCACGGAGGATTGCGGGGTGGGGGGAGAGCGGAACCGGGGTAGGAACGGGTTGGTTTGCGGGGGAGTGGGAGGAGGGGGCTAATGCCGTACCTCCAGCACCTGCTTGCCGGGAAGGCTCTCCCGGTGTACCCAGAGGTACTGGGCCAGCACCACAGCGCAGGGCCACACGTACGTCCCGTACTGCGAGTCCGGCTCCTGAAACACACCGGGGAAGGCGGGTCTTTCCTCCCAGTATACACCCCCGGCTCCTGAAACGTACCGGAGGAAGCGCCAGAAAGGTGGGTCCCTCTCCCCGGCCACTTTCCCCACCCAGTTTTGCCCCGGGAGGTACCTCGGGGATGCGCAGCACCAGCGCTGCTGGGCCGTGGCCGAAGCGGTACCGCCTCACACCGCCCCGCCGCCGCCCCTCCGCCTTCGCCATGGCCTCTCCGCGCCGCCGCTCACGTGCCCCGCTCCCACCAATTGGCGGCTTCTCCGGGGGCTGGCGTCACCCGCGGCGTCGCGGGGGTCTCGGCCCCGGTGTCACCGTTCAAGCGGGCCGCATCTCCCCTACACCCTTCTCTCTCTCTGAGAAGACACCCCCGGCTCGCCGCTCTCGGGGAAGCCGCTGTGTGGGCGCGGAGCGAGAGGAAGGAGAAGAAGGGAGGGGAGTTCCCGTAGCCACCGACAAGGGGTACCTGGCGGCCGCAAGGCGCTCCCTCACAACATGGCGGCTCGGCCGCGCCGCTTCATCCGCGAGGGCCAATGAGGACGAGGCGTGGCGGAAGAGGACGGCGCAGGCGGCCAATGAGAGGGTGGCGGGGGCGGGGCCGGGGCTACAGCGGCGGCAAGGGGCTGAAATTTCTGGAAGGTGCGGCGGCTGCGGGCCAGGCCAGGCCGGGCTGAGGAGCTGGGTCTGAGGCACGGCGGCGGATGGTGACGGGTTAACCAGCGCTCTCTCCGTTATACTCCGCCATGAATCACAAGAGTAAGAAGCGGATCCGGGAGGCGAAGCGCAGCGCCCGGCCCGAGCTGAAGGACTCGCTGGACTGGACCCGCCACAACTACTGCGAGACCTTCCCCCTCAGCCCCGCTGCCTGCAAGGTGCGACCCGGCCCCGCCTCGCCGGAGGGGAACGGGATGAGCGATGGGAGCCTTGAGGGAATGGGAGGTCGTGAAGGGAAGGTTAGAGGTTACGGGCAGCCAGTGTTGGGGAAATGAGGGTGTGAGGAGAATAAGGAGGCCCAGAGAGGACGAAGGGCGGCTGAGGGAAATGAGGGGCGGGACGCAGTCCTGAGGGGAGTAGGAGGTCCTGAAGGGAAGAGCAGAAGCTGAGGGGAGCCGGTGCGCGAGTGGAAAATGAGGGCGTGAAGGGAATTGGGAGGGCCTGAGGGGAAGGGAAGAGGTTGAGGGAAAACGGGGAGCGCAGTGGAGACCTGAGGGGAATGGGTGCTTGAGAGCAGGAACTGGGCCCTCAGGGGATTGAGGGAGGCTGAGAGCAGCCGTGGGGAGGAAGAATGGGGTTTTGAGGAGGACACGGCACAACAACCGAGGGAGTCCTGCGGGAAAAGGGGGCTGGGGGGAGCCCGTGGGCTTTCTTGGAGCCGTGGGGTTCCCTGGGGTGTCTGGGCTGGGAGGGGGAGGCCGAGCAGCAGCACCCTCATTTGTCACTCCTTCCACGTGGTAAAAGGTGTTTTGAGAGAGATGACAGTGAGACACCAGAGCCTCACTGGGGTGGGATGGACTCCCTCGGTGCCAGAGAGCCTACATAATTCCCAGGTGCCTTCCCAGGGGAGTGAAATGCTAGCTGAAAGGGCAGGGGAGCCTACCCTTGGGGAGGTAACTGGTTTTACCTCGGTGGGGAGAGGTCCAAATGGTTTCAGCTTGCTGGTGGGCAAGGAGCCGGGCAGGAGAAATGGGACTGCGGCCCGAGGGAGCTTAAAATAACTCATATGCAGCTTGTCACCCTCACAGAGCAGCATGAAGATGAAGCTGACTTTAAAAGTGTGGTTCTAGGACATTGCTCTGCCCTAATATCTGTTGTGTGTTCCTCTCTTGGTTACACAGGATAATGTGGAGAGGGCAGATGCACTCCAGTTAACAGTGGAGGAGTTTGTTGAGCGTTATGAGAAACCTTACAAGCCTGTAGTATTGCTGAATGCTCAGGTGGGCTGGTCTGCCCAAGAGAAATGGACTCTGGAGCGACTGAAGCGCAAATATAGGAACCAGAAGTTCAAATGTGGGGAGGACAACGACGGTTATTCTGTGAAGATGAAGATGAAATACTACATAGAGTACATGGAAACCACCCGGGATGACAGTCCACTCTACATCTTTGACAGCAGCTATGGAGAGCATCCCAAGCGCAGGAAACTTCTGGAGGACTACAAAGTACCCAAATTCTTCACTGATGATCTCTTCCAGTATGCAGGAGAGAAACGAAGGCCTCCTTACAGGTATGACACCAGATGTTTTCCATCTCATTGACTCCTGTGTAGGTGTAATTGTCTTGTATGAAACAAAGTGCTAGCTTTACATCTGCTGCTTAGAAATGAGAACATGTCTGTAATCCAGATAGAAGGAAGGCCACATTTGTGCATCACAGTTTTGTGTTCTGCCACCAGTATTGCTACAAGTTGGCTGATTTTTTTTCTTTTAAGTCTGTCTCCTTCCTTTAATGTTAAAAACACCAGCATAGGTCCTGAAAGTTATGAAAGTGAATTTCTTGCCACCTGTACTTTCTGGCTTTCAAATTTTCCCTATCTTGTGACTAGCTCCTGGGTTTTGCTCCAGTGGCTTATGTCCACAGTGAGATTTTGTTTATGATTCAGTCCTTTTAAGGAAAAGATCTTAAGCTGGATTAGTATGAAGTGTGGTGGCTAGTTCATAGCCCCCCTTTGGATGATTTTGAGAGAGGGAGAACAATAGTTCACGGCTCTGTATTCTTTTCCATTTATTTTTTTTGCATCTGAGTGAAAAACATCAAAATGACACTTCATTCACAAAATCAAATGCAGCAGCCTTGTATTTGGGTTGTTGGATATAAGGAAGATTTCTATCTATGTTAATATAGCACTTCATAGCAGTATGAGCATAAGCTGAACACTCCTAAGTAGTTAAAGGCTTTACAGCCATATTATAATTGTCAGAGAATGCTTTGCCCTTGAGTGACACGAGGCTGTAACGTGGGTTTTTACTGTTTTGGGATTTTTTAATTTTTGAGTAAAGAAGAATGAACAATGGTAGTCTCTTCCTCTTTTGCAGTTTTTCATGTGTCTGTAGTCCAACTGTGCTTTTGCAGGTTTGAAGCATAAAACTAATTCTATCTAAAATCACTGAAGTGATGTTTTTACAGTGTTATTATAAACCTTTTTTTATATTTTCCTTCTAAGAAGAAATTACAATGCTGTGGTCAATTGCAAAAGTCAGGTGTAGTCTGTAGTAGAAACAGAATACTCTTCAAGAACTGGCAGTTATTTTATCCAAGTTATAAGTAAACCAGATAATTTGCTTGTGACTCACACTGATATCCCCACTCCCTTCCCACCTACAGGCATGTGCTGAATTCCTCACCTTCATGGTATTCTCAATTCTTGTGCTTTGTTCTCAAAAATGTGAGTTTGCTTGAGACTGTTGGTGCTTTTTGAGAGGTGAATGATGCAGGAGAGCACACTGCCTCCTGGAGTTAAGGGTTTCATCTCCGTAAAGAAACAAGATTAAGAGAATCCAGAGATTTAAGACCATAATTGAAAATCCATCAGGAAGTGATGCTTCCTCATCACACTGTCAGGGTGTGCATTGTACAGATCGACCTTTGGATTTTTTTTCCTTCTTAACACCTGATACTAAGTCACCTCCCTCACACTGCTTTGTCCATTGTGGTAGATTTTACTGTTACAGGGGAAATGAGCAATTGAATATGCTGTTGCTGTTAAACATGTATAGCAGATAAAGCTCTCCACAGGGAAAAATAAACCTTGCAGAGGGGAATAAGAATATGCACACCAAATCCTTAAGTGGTCACTGGAGAATAAGCTCTACCTAGTTAATTGTTAGGATGAGAAGCCTGTTGTAAAGGAACAGAAGGCATAGAGGGAGGCCAGGGTTGCATAACTTTGTTCCTTCTATTGCCTTTTGTTTGTGCCTCTTTGTTCTGCAGTTCTGTATCCACTTAGAAGTAGAGAATTTTAGAAAAAACAGGATTTTGAGACTCCTAGATAGTAAGAATCCTAATGCAGGCTGTTCTGAATTACTTCAAAGCTTATGTGTATGATTGCCTGTATCTTTTATTGAAGAAGTGTTTCTGTTGCATAGTGTCTTTTGTTTTAAAACACTGTGTTTGCTTTTTTTGTCCCAAAATCATTCCTGTCCGAGTTCATGTTGGTTTTTAGGTTAAACCTGGGTCATGTTTTGCATGTGTGTGCATAGTACTGTAGCTACATTGATTTCGAACTGTAGGTGAATCTAACAACTACAATTTTCTGTCTAATATGTAGAAAAGACAAAGCAGGTACTTGCTTGTGATACGACTAAAGGTTTTTTCTTTTTTTGCTTCTCATGCAGATGGTTTGTGATGGGCCCACCTCGTTCTGGAACAGGAATTCACATCGATCCCTTGGGGACTAGTGCCTGGAATGCCTTAGTCCAGGGACATAAGCGTTGGTGCTTGTTTCCTACCAGCACTCCCAGAGAGCTGATCAAAGTAACAAGAGAAGAGGGAGGAAATCAGCAGGATGAGGCTATCACTTGGTTCAATGTCATCTATCCTAGGACACAGCTCTCCACCTGGCCTCCTGAATTCAAACCCCTGGAAATCCTACAGAAACCAGGCGAGACAGTTTTTGTGCCAGGTGTGTATGAGCCTCTCTGGTAAGGAAACCTGGGAGAGGAGGGGGACCTCGTAGTAGCTTATCAATACATGAAGGGGGTGTATAGAAAGGCAGGGGTAAGACTTTTTAGTAGGATGTGTGATGGAAGGACTAGGAATAATGGAAGTAAGTTGGAAGAGGGGAGATTCAGGCTAGATATAAGAAGGAAGTTCTTTCCTGTGAGGGTGGTGAAACACTGGAAGAGGTTGCCCAGAGAGGTTGTGGATGCCCCCTCAATCCCTGAAGGTGTTTAAGGCCAGGCTGGATGGGGCATTGGGTAACCTGGTGTAGGNCCGCAAGGCGCTCCCTCACAACATGGCGGCTCGGCCGCGCCGCTTCATCCGCGAGGGCCAATGAGGACGAGGCGTGGCGGAAGAGGACGGCGCAGGCGGCCAATGAGAGGGTGGCGGGGGCGGGGCCGNTTTAAAGATTTGTTTGTGACAGAGAGTAAGGGAGTGTTTCAGCTTGCTTAAATCTCTTACAAAATTATCTGTTTTGAGCTGGTTTATATTTTTAAAAAAGTTTGTTTTTAAAGGTTTATATATTGAGACACGTTTTGAGACTATTCAGTTATTTTCTGAGTGCCCTGAAATGTACCTCCTGTAGCATAGGATTGCACATGGCACAGATGACAAAACAAATGGAACCTAAGTAGCAGGGTCTATTTAGTTCAGAAACGTGATCCTGAGCTAAATTGCAGTAAGAAGAAAGTGTCTAGGCATAACATGGAGTTCACGGCGGAATCTTGTACCCTGGGTAGTCTTGACTGCATATTAATCTATCTTAGCTGTGAGAAAAGAACTGCTTAAAGGCACTGACACTTTCCACCCACGTCTTTGTGGTTGTGCTTCATCTTACATTTGAAATGAAAAGCTAAACAAAGATCTGATCAAGATGCCATTTTCTTTGAGTGGCTGTGTGCTGGGAGGCAAGCTGGCTACTGGATAAAGTGTCATTCTGACTTTGTTCATCTGCAGCTTAGCTTCCACCCACCTCACTTGTCTCTGCAGATGACTTCATGTTTAAGGAGTGCCTTGTAGTTGTCTCCTCAGTGTACCTTCTGTTAAGGTGTTTTTTTTCCTTTAATGTTTTCCTGAGGTTATAAGTGGGCTTTAAGAACGCCACTTCTATTTTTGTCCTGTGTAGGAAAACAATTTTGCATCTATTTTTAAATGGAAGGTTAGTCTGTAGTCGTAAGGACCTCACTAAATCAGCATGGAGAAGGGTTCTCCAGCTTAACGGGGGATCTCTGTGCTTTCTGGGTGGCTCCTGCTATGAAATAAGCCATCAGTAGCCAACATGCTGCTGTCAGGTCAGACCTTCATGACCTGGATAATTTGTTCAGAACATTGAGCAGCCTCCTGTAACAAAACTGAAGCATTGAAGCAAATGGTAAGAAAAGATGACTTGGTGGCAACCTGGGTTTGAAGATAAGTGTTCACAGCTGTTCTTGAGTTCCCTTTCTGCTGTGCAGCCAGAAATGCTCACGTGTGTTGTGTTTCTAGGTGGCTGGTGGCACGTAGTTCTCAACCTTGACACAACTATTGCCATCACGCAGAACTTTGCCAGCTGTACCAACTTCCCTGTGGTGTGGCACAAGACAGTAAGGGGGAGACCCAAATTATCACGGAAATGGTACAGGTAGGAGATTCAGGAGTTTGCTTTTCCTGTTCTCTATTTAAAACAAAATCCCCAAAGTACCTTATTGTTTACATGCAATATAACCTTGAAATTTCGACTGTATTTAGGATCCTAAAACAGGAGCATCCTGAACTGGCAGCCTTGGCTGATTCTGTTGACCTGCAGGAGTCTACTGGTATTGCTTCTGACAGTTCTAGTGATTCTTCCAGCTCCTCGAGTTCCAGCTCATCAGACTCTGATTCAGAGGTGATACTTTTTAGTACAGAATCTGATCAATGTCCTGCAGTTACACTCTTTTGTGTCATCATGTGTCCTCATCCTAATATTCATGTCTTATGAAAGAAATTAATAGAAAGCAACCAAACAAATCTACATGGTGGAGGAACCCGTGGTCTTAGCAGGCTCTGTCTGCTGAAGTCCAGCTAAATAAATTTGGTTGGTTTGATCTGTATTATGTTTAAATCTGTTGATAATTTAGCCAAAGCATGCTTCTTTGAAATGGCTGCAGAGTGGATGCTTCAAAAATGAGAAGGGGAGGAACAAGATCCCAAACTGAGGCTGTCATTTATCACAGAGGTCTTTTCTGGACACCTGAGTGCTTCAGACTGTGTCTACTCAGAAAATTGGAGCCAAAATGCATCAGTTACCTTGCACCAAGCCAGCTCAGTCACGAATGAAATCTAAGAACATAAACGTTCTCATTTCTTAAAAACTTAAGATTACCTAATGTATCTAAAGTAGCACATTCTACAAGTACTGGTTATTTGGGGGTGCCGAGGCAGTTCTTACGGTGAATTCCCCAGTGCAGATGGTTTACTGGGTTTCTCTGAATTCTGGTTTCATCTGGTTACATTTCAGTGTGACTCTGGCTCGGAGACAGAGGGGATGATGCACCGGAGGAAGAAGCGGAGGACGTGCAGTATGATGGGTAACGGGGACACAACCTCCCAGGACGACTGTGTGAGCAAAGAGCGCAGCTCCTCCAGGTGACACCATGGCAACTGTTGAATTTTTAAGTGAGCAAAAGACAATAGAAAGGACCACACACAGAACAGGACCACAGAATGTCAGGGACTGGAAGGGACCTTGAAAGATCATCTAGTCCAATCCCCCTGCCAGAGCAGGAACACCTAGATAAGGTCACACAGGCATAAAGGTTATAGGTTCAAATCTGTTCTTCACACATGCAGAGGTGTACATGGTGTACATGCCTCCTCCAGAGAGCAAAATCATGGGAGGCAGCAGAAGAGCAGCTGTTTTGAAATTTCCCTTGTGGTTTGGCTGACATCATTAGAAATGTGTGTTTAAGCTCTCCTTTCTGTGTCAAAAAGGTGAAGAAAACCATTTTTAGTATAGAATTTCCGTCCACTGGTGCCAGTAACCCTCTGTGGATTTTGCTAACTCTCTTCTTGCTTGGAGGGGCAAGCACATTTCAAAACAAGCTTA
>VZTY01028185.1:0-21967 GCA_013400935.1 Turnix velox
TATGATTCTATGATTTCCTAAAAATTATTTAAGTATATGAAATGTTTTCAAACTCCTATGTTTTTCATTTAGCAATGAAAGTTTATTTTAAACAAGAAAACTGAATAAGTAATGACATTGCCAAAAGCAGCTAACAGGTGGCAGTGCAAAAGTTCTTGATATGAAACATAGTTCAAGATGATGATAGAATAATCAGATAAAAAAAATTCTCGGTCTCAGTCTACACAATTTCTTTTTGTTCAGAGAAGAAGAAGGTAGTATTTTTATAAAATTGGAAAAAACATAACATTTCTGTTTACTCCTCTATATGACTATGAATACTTCTACTCTCCAGCTGAAGATGTCACTGCAATGTCTTAATCTTTTCAGTCAAATTGTGAGAGATTAATTGTGAACCTCTTTAGAGCCTCTCTTTTTTAAGCAACTCCTATTCATTGACTGGAAATGAAGAACTAGCTGCTATGGATAATTAGACAACTTTGGGTACTGGGCAGGATACACACATACTTCATCTGGTTAATGTATGTGCTGAATACAGTAGAAATGTGACACAGTATCAAGACTGTTGATATGAATCTGTGAATTCCATTTCAGTCTGTTAAGGCCTGGTACCAGCAGGCTAAAAGATATGCTAATCCAATAATATCTAGATCAAAACCTCCTCAAAACAGGTCTTTTTAATGTACTTATGCAGTAATTGCATGTTGTGTTTTGATCTCAGGGAGAAGAAAGTGCTACATTTCTTTGGCTCCAGCTCCCCCATTGTGTGGGGGCAGGAACCAAATCAACATTCGTGGGTTGAGGCAAAGGAAAAAAGCAAGGTTTAACAGCACAACAGAGGCAATAAGAAAAGAACAACATTAATACAGGCAGGGCAACCTACAGATGCCATTTCAGTCTGTTAAGGCCTGGAAATTATAACTGGTACCAGCAGGCTAAAAGATATGCTAAACCAATAATATCTAGATCAACAATATCTAGAGGCAACAAGAAAAGAACAACATTAATATAGGCAGGGCAACCTACAGATGCCATTTCAGTTACTGCAGGTGGCTGCTGACTGTCTGGGACGCTTGTGGCCACCACCAGCCTCACCTCTGCCCTGGGCCATGTGCTCCCCCTCCCTGCTGTTTCTTACACCCTTTCATGGCCTGCTCCTGGCTACATGTGTTCAGGGGTGAGGTGGAAATGGGGTAGCTGTGTCCCTGGCAGAGTTAACCATGTCTCTGACAGAACTAGAACAGTGGACTTGTGGATCTATTTCTATGTATTATGGCAATAAGAATTAGAGAGTCAACAGAACAGTATCAGACATGATTTTCAAAATCTGTCTTGTTTTCATGCTTTTGTTCTTAACCTGTACTTGTTGAATATGAGTAGTATTTTTATTTCAAGTTTGGTCCATAAAGTGATACTTTGACTCAATTCAGAATTTCCAGTCCAGATGGAACAATAGTATTACTTTCTGTTCATAATGCAAATTCCTAAAAATTTCCAATAATGCCAATGGTTATGCTTTACTGACGTTTTCCCTAGCAAGTTCAAATGCTGAACAGGATTTGAGATAGGAATGTAATTTACTTCTTATGATTTTGTGTTTTCCAGACTGTTTTTGAAACAACCTTGTTTTAAAAAAGAGAAAGCAGTCTGCTGGTAAGTCAGCATTAAGTATCAGCTCTTTCCCCAAGTGATACTGACAAAAGGTGATTGCCTTGAGGAAAAAACAGATGATGACATTTTCATGTAGTGTATTTGGTGTCAAACATAAGTCACATCAGTGTCAACAACTGTGAGATCTCTTTGGGAAGCACTGCAGATAAAAATATTACCGTTCATTATTTTTACATATCAAACAGGTGCTCAAGTCAAAGTGGAATAAGAAAGATTCAAGAAAACCTGTAAAGGAATGCATCATCTGCATGAGAATGTTATCTGAGAAAAAACCCCTATTATTTTGACTACTAATGAGAAGATGTACTGAGTGACAATAAGAAAGAGGCAGAGACTTCAGTAATAACTATAAAGGGATTCAAGTAGGACCTGTTTAAATAACACTGTGAGTGATCAATGAGTTAAGTATCATTCAAGACAAGTAAGATCAGCAGAGGTGAGTCCCAAATGATAGCTCAGACTAACTAACAAGAGCTGATCATTACTAATAACAACTGTGACAGATGTTTCTACTGTTTATAAAGAGATCTTATTAGATGATTAGTTAAGAGGTGGTTTGCAGAACATTTCTTGGCCTGCCCATTGCAAACAGTAACAGAAATAGAAACAGTAACAAGAAACAGTATTGATCTTAATATAAATACAGCAGATGCATCCAATTTTCAGTTATAAGTAAATAACTTTGTAGGTCAGCAATTGAAAACAAATGTAGAATTTAAAAAAAATTGTTTATACAGTGTGTAATTCAAAGGTCTCAATTGAATTCTGTCTGGATTGTGAGGTCAAGAAAAAATTGCTTAGACTCACTACCTGAAACAACAATAAAAGTAAAAATAAATTAAAACTAAGTAATCCTATGATAGCCTATGTCTTGATTCTTGTTAAAGATTTCAGCTCTTCTTTGAATCATAGTTTTAGTATTTAGCATTATTATACTTCTTCTCTCATGAATCTCCATTTCAACTATGTCACTGCCAACAGATTTTGCAGCCTGCATATCAGCCAACTTCTGTCTGCATTGTTATCAGGAGACACTTAAATAAAGTTTATCGGTTCTTCAACTAGTGTACCAGTATTTAGAGACAATTTTTTGGACCAAGGTGATGAAAAATACTGGGTTTTCTGCCTGCCTTCTAAACAGTTGTGTGCTAAGAAATTCATGTGTCAGAGATACTAGAAAGGAGGTTAACTCTGTCATTGCCATGAGAGAAAGAGCAGCTGATCTTCATGTACAGAACATGTATGGAATGAGTGGTTAGAGTACTTTGAAATAAAGTGTAGATGGCAGATAAACTCTTCCAAGTCCTTCTCACAAGAACTGGTCTCTCTTTATTCTACACGCTATTTGTGCTTGGTATTGCTGTAACCAAGGCACAGGACCTTGCATTTGGCCATTTCCCTTATATATTTATTATGGAAGATATTTGACTGGTTTACTCTGCATTAACATCCTTCAGCTTTTATCAAATCCCTGTAAATTTAATACTGCCTGTGCTTACCAGTCCTTAGAGAGATAGATCCTGACAGCTGTGGAATATCTTCAGCTTCCAGCTCTACGGAAGCTGAAGGGACTTGCAAGCACTCAGCAAAGGATTGTCTCTGCAATGATTAAAAGAAAAAGAGAAAAATAAATCCATGAAGACGTTGAAAAATTTTGGCAGAAGGTGCAGTGAAATATTATTGATTTGTACTAATTTTAGCCTTAAATATTACTTGCATTTTTGTCATTTCCATTTTTGTATTGCTCAATAAACAGTGTAGCAATGTGTATGTATCATAGTCAAAATAATGTGATATTATTTATTTAAGTCTACCTTGCAGTTAATTAATCTCCAGAACTATCTTTTTGAAAAATTCACACAACCAAAAAGGAAAATGGCTAAAGGACTTGGCAATTCATCAAGTGTAACAGCCAAATAAAGATATTTATTTACAATACTCAAACTTCTTTACAACCACAGTGGCAGTAAACTGAACTGTGCTTTTTTTATTGAGTTAGGAATTAGAGTTTCACTTGAAATCAATAACATGTTGTATGAGGTCACTGCTCAGTAATCCTTAGAATGCTTTGTGACAAAGCCTTTCTGATAGTTCTTAGCACATGAAACTTCATAGTCTTTACCTGATGGTAATGAATTGACTGGAAATTGAAGAAGTGATGAGTTATTGTGAAGTATCACTTTTAAAAGACTTCACCTAGTAGATATTCCTTTACTCTCTGAGGGCCCTTAATCATTCTGTGTGCTTTCTGTATATTGCTTATGGTTATGCAATTTGCTGATTTAAAAACAATGATCTGTTTTTAATACAATATGTAAGAATAAATTGAGAAAACCAGTTAAAGATAACTGCAATTCCTGCTGGCTGCCCATTACACTATCACAAGTTATTTTAGTACACCTTCTTAGATATGAGTTTCATCTATAATTAAATTGTGTTTATAAATTTCAATAATAATTTTTACTTACCATTTTTACCATATTACTAATTCTTATTTCTGGTCTACTAATTTTTGGTGTATCTTATGGTATGTATTACAGTGCTTACTCAGTTAGTTTCCTTTCCTACTACTCTTTCTATAAGTGTAACAAAAAACTAAGAAATCTAAAGGTACTACATCTTAATAAGTCAAGTTAATGTCTACTAATAACATTTTTCACTAATCCGTAATTAGTGATAAGCAAATGAAAAACATGTATAGACTACAGTACAACAAATGTGCTAGATGTACGTACAACAAATTAGATGGTTTGAAACATGAATAATCTGTTTAACCATAAGATATTAACCATAAGATGCTATGTAATATCTCATATACTTATTGCAGGGAAGCCTAGTAATGAAATCTTTTTACTTCAGGTATGGGAGGCATCTTTGTTGTAGGCTCCCATTCTACTTGGCAACTTCAGCCATCTTGATATCTGTTGGAAAAGTAGCACAGTGAGATGTAGGTGATTCAGGAGACTCCTGGATTGCATTGAAAGGAACTTCTTAATTGAAGTAGTAGACAGCTCCACCAGAAGAGAGATACTAGCTTTGGTGATCACCAACACAAGTAAGCTACTTGGTGATGTCAAGATTAGAGATGGCCAGGGTTGCAGTGATGATGTACTGGTGGCGTTTGCAGTCCTGAGGGATATGGGTCAGGTGAAGACTAATGTCAAGACCTTGAATTTTAGTAAAGCTTTTCAAGGAATTAGTCAGTAACACTCCCTGTGAATCTGCCCTCAAGGACAACAGAGCAGAACAGAGGTGGAAGATCTTTGAGGTTGCTTTTTATAGAGAACAATAACTCCCAATTCCTGGGTGTAAGAAATCAGGAAAGGAAGACAAGAGACTGGCATGGTTCTATCAAGATCTNACAGTGAGATGTAGGTGATTCAGGAGACTCCTGGATTGCATTGAAAGGAACTTCTTAATTGAAGTAGTAGACAGCTCCACCAGAAGAGAGATACTAGCTTTGGTGATCACCAACACAAGTAAGCTACTTGGTGATGTCAAGATTAGAGATGGCCAGGGTTGCAGTGATGATGTACTGGTGGCGTTTGCAGTCCTGAGGGATATGGGTCAGGTGAAGACTAATGTCAAGACCTTGAATTTTAGTAAAGCTTTTCAAGGAATTAGTCAGTAACACTCCCTGTGAATCTGCCCTCAAGGACAACAGAGCAGAACAGAGGTGGAAGATCTTTGAGGTTGCTTTTTATAGAGAACAATAACTCCCAATTCCTGGGTGTAAGAAATCAGGAAAGGAAGACAAGAGACTGGCATGGTTCTATCAAGATCTTCTGGTCTAAGTGAAAGGCAAGGAATATATGCACAGGTAATGGAATAAGGACTGGTATGCTGCAAAGAGTATTGGGAAACTGCCTGGTTGTATAGGGTTGGGTCAGGAAGGCAAAGGTGACACTGGAGCTGAACTTGACAAGGGATACAAAGAGTAATAGATTCTACAGGTATGTCAGCCAGAAAAGGATGGTCAAAGAAAGCATATCTCCCTTGATGAGCACGACTGTTGAACTGATAACAACAGATAAGAAGGCTGTGGTACCCAACAATATTTTTCCCTCAGTCTTCACCAATGGTCTTTCTCCCCACTCTTCTCATGAACCTCAAGGCAGGAACTGGAGGAGTTAAGGCCCTCCCACTGTAAGAGAAGATCAGGTTTGTGACTGCTTGAGGAACCTGAATCCTCTTGACTGTTCAGTCAATAAAGAATTGGTTGGCTCATCATATCCATAGGGTGAAGGACTCAGTGTCCAGATGGAGATGTGATGAGAGGTGTCCCTCAGGTATCTGTTCTGGGACTAGTGCTGTTTAATTTTTTTTTCTTTAAAAACAAAAAGACGAAGCAAACGCCAAAAAAAAATGTTCTCTTATTCCCTGATAGAGGTTGAAACATAAATACAATATTACATTTATACAATAAACATTAATCAGTAAACTAACACAGGTTGACCAATATAACTCTTTGTATTTATTTCTGTATTTGCATACAAATACTATGTTGAGTTGTTCATAGCTAATCTTCCATTTACATAATAGAATATCTTATAGGGCAGAAATGGTAGCCAGAATTTCCATTTTCAAACAGAGGGACTGTGAAGGTATACATCTCCAAGACACATGTGCTTACTCAGCACAGCACAACTTTTTTCCATTATTATTTAGTCCTGAACAGAATTGCAGTTGCAGGTCTCTCCCCATGTTTGACTTCGAAAGGTGCACAGTATGTTTCAGGACATTAAGTCATATTTGCCATTTGAAGCATATATGCAAAAAAGTTGGGCATGGCATTTTAAAGCAGCTAATAATTTTTAAGAATTATTGGGAGAAGGAGAAGAAAACCTGAGGAAAACAGCACAGTTACAGTTTGAAACAGAATCAAAGTCTCAATGTTGGCCAATAATATATAGGTTTCCTATTTTGCTTCATGTGAATAAAAAACTCCAGTATGGCTATATTTAAACTGTGGGTGTGTGGGTGTGGAGGAGTGTTTTACCTTAACACCATCAAATTACTACATTTGTCTTAACAATAGCATTTTGTTTGTCAAAGGTGTATTTTTTTCATTGAAAAATAACTGCTTTTGGATAGAGAGGTGGAGGAGAAAGGACTAAAGTGGCAAACTAAGCTGTCAGCACAGCTGAGCATGGAACTCTCTTCTGCAAAGTGAAGAACTGAAGTCTATGACCATAATACTCCCAGAGGGGCTGTGTAAAGGTCAGATGCATAATACACCATATAAAGCCATGACAGATAGATAAAAATGTTAACTGCATCTCTGGTCTTTTCCAATAACTTTAATGTACGTTTCTGTAGATTACTTTTCAGTGAAAATACATAGTTAATAACAAAATTTGGAGTATATATTAAAAGAAGTATAAGACTCTTAAATGTCCCAAAACTCTGAATCTGTTCAAATTGTGAAAAATTAATTGCAACATGCTGGATCAATTAATAGTGTTAGCAGTGTCATTGCTAGCAGTGTCATTGCTAACAGTGTCATTAGAGAGGAATTATGGAGAGATCTAAAGCAAGAACAATAATCTGGGTTAAAAATATGGTGACTGAACATTGCATAGTATAATATGACCTGTTGTGGAAGAGTTGTATCTCATTTTGAGTGTGACATACTCCCCAGAAATTGCCATGCTGTTTGATGTGAGATTTGAGGAAAGACTATGAAAGGACAGTAGGACAGTGGCTGAGCTCCTGTTCTGTATTTGTTCTTGAAACTCTGCAGGAAATGAAAATAGAGGTTTTCAGTTTTCCAAGGTGAAAAATATAGACCCAGCTGCAGGAAACTTTTATTTGCTATGAAATATATTTGTAAAAAGGTGAAAAATTAATCTTAAATATATAGGATCTTTAGTTGTGAATGTGTTATGAACTTTCTTAATCTGATAACCTATTTTAAAAAATGTAATTGTACTTCATCTTAAACCTCACTATATAGCAGCACTTGATGATATGCATGTGACAACCATTCACAAAGCAATAAATTTCATACCACTCTGGGGCAAAATATTTCTAATTTGCTGCTTTATGAAATGTATAAGCACTTAGAGTACATTTAGCCTGTAGGTTCAAAATACTTGTAGAAAGCTTTGCGCACACATAGAGAGAAAATACCAGAACATACATTTTGAATGAACAAATTTGAATTTGTCAATTCAATATCTCTGCTAACAGTAACATTGCAATAGTTATATAAAGGTGCCTTGCAGAATAAAATGCCTTTAAAAAATTTATTACATTAATATGATGGTGAATTTTTGTATTCATTAGTTCTGTTGTTTTCATGAAGAAGTAGTTTTCAGTTATGGATTTCCTATTCATATGGAAAAGGTAACATAAAAAGTAGGCATCATTATATGTTATTGAATATATCAATCCTTAGACAATAAAAATGACTGCTATTAATAAGGAGTTTTTTATTTTGTAGAACTACATATTTATATTCTAATAATTTCTTGTGATTATTAGTTTTTTAATAATCAACTAGAGATACTGTATCCTGTAATAAGAGTAACAGTGCTGATCTTGTTGCTAGAACAATTATGACAATAATTTTGCATATGTGATATATTTTACAACAATTCTGCAAAGCGTAGGTAACCTAATGTAGAATTTGTATGAGAGAACTAAAACATCCCTATTTCTGCAGTCTACTAAAATCCCTAAGCTGATATTAAGACTATAGTGGGGAATCTACTATTTTCCCTGTAACATGATGCTACATGGTACAATTATTTATTGTATAGTCATGAATGCTAGCATTCCTCAGGAGTCAGACCTTCATTTTTCCATGTAATTCATATATTTTTTTTCACTAACCTCCAAAACAATAAAACAAAAAAATATTCCTCTTTATTAATTCATAGGACAATAAAATACAAATACTTGCATACCTGTTTTACATTTCCTTACCTTTCCAACTGTTGCAGAAAGATTTTAGAGCAGCATCTGACTTGACTAACATGAGAATACTAGGTTCTTGATACTTGAATAACAGGCACTTACCTGTTGGCAGACTGTAAAGAGTAGTCAGACAGTGTTCATTTATGTATTTCAGTGATTGTTTAGTCCAGGAATTTTATTTGTGCTACCAAAACCGAGCAGAACATCCAGATGTAGAATCCTCATTTAGAGGCTTCTCAGGGTAATTAGTGATGCTGCCAACAAAATACCTGGCGTGGTTAGAAAGGACTTCTTGTTCTTCATTAACCAAATGACTTTCAGGTCACATATAGTATTTCTGAAAATAAAGCCATTTTCATGGTTAATTGCTTCAATAAATGCATGATTAGTGCCTGGGAAATGGGATAATAAATCTATATAGAAGTAGTGTTGTAACAACATGGACAAGTTACCTCGTTAAGAAGTATGTAATTAATGGATGCAATGCATGTTGTTTGGCTTTTGGTTGTTGTTAAAAGTATTAAACGAACTATATTTTGCTTCTTCTAGAATCTTCGAGAATTTACATAAATGTTTTATAATATCCTAAAAAAGATTTTTGAGAGTTTACATATCCCTTGCCTATAAAAAGTCAAGGAATGACATTCACAAGAACAATACAACTGTGTAACTGCATTGTCTCAAACAATTTAAAACTTATCATTAAGTAAATATTATCATTTATATCTTGATGAGTTTGTGGACTTTGGTTTTGTTTTAGTTTTATGGATTTTTTGGTTGTTTTTTATTTTATTTTTCAATTGTTGTAATAATATTGACTGGACCAAAAGAATACTTTTTTTGCATTGGCATAGTAAAAAACATTAAAACATTTTCATAATTTCTTTTAATTAATTTTTCTTCAGAATTTAACTTTTTCTCTCCTCCTTTCATCCTTTTCTTTTTTGTCCTAAAGGAGAGATCTCAAAGAAGTGAAACATGGGTTTAAATAATAAATCTATTGAATTATGGAAGTTTTGCAAATGGCTTAATGAGATTTTCCCCTAAGTAGAAATTTTTGTTGTGGTTAGCTGGGAACAAGAGTCTAATTGTACTTTAACACTAAAAAGCTCTTCTTCATTGGTCTACCATTTCTGTGCATAGAGTTCTAGTACAAAAACAGAACTTTATACTTCTTAACCAAATTTGAAACTTGGCAAGAATTTATTTAATTCCTAGAAATGGAAGACTAGAATCTACGCCTCTGGTATTTGGAATAGAGGAAAAATAAACAATCAAACAGAAATAGACAAACCTACTAAAATTCCTAGATCATTCAAGATATCAAGTATTAAATATACTGAAAGCAAATTATTATGAGAATTAAAATTTACACAAAAGTGTAACATGACTGGTTCTTCACAGATTTTTTTTAATCTCTGGAAATGCCAAATACATTGCCCAAGGTTTAGCTTTGTCAAGACAGAATTAAGATCTAGAGAAACTGAAAAATAAAACCCATATATACAATAAGAAGTCTTATCTATGTCCTGGTTCTATGGATAAAAATACATCTCTTTCTTTTTTGAGAAATATGCTTGTTACTGTTTGTTTAAAGTCATGTGATATCAAAACAAATAAAGCTGCAATGCTCTATACCAATACTTAGCACAGATTGTGAATTACTAAACTTCATTTTCAATATAATTGTATTTCCAAGTGGACATCCTAGTGAGAAAATATTACATGATAAAAATAACTTCCATATTAAAATCCAGTACTAATCAAATAATGAATAATTCCTCATGCACACAATGGCCCTCAGAGTACTTCCAATGATTTAGACATCAAGATAGGACGTAAAAAATGTACAACAGAAAACAAAAGGCTGATTTAACATTTATACAGGCGGAAAGCCTGTGAATAGAAAAACTTGTTAAATGGACTAATGTGATAAGAATATGGTGGCAAACTCAGTTTTATATTGAATAGTCAGTGACCTTTATGTGTTAAAAGTGATGAAATAAATATTAATAAAAGGCAAGGACATCTGAAAAGTTAGTACAAGCAAAGACTTACAAGCATTACAAAAGACACTGAGGTTGTATCACTTCACATAAGTGTTACACAGTGTTAATTTGTTCTTATATTTTATCTGCTATATAAAAAAAAATTATTTTAGCTTTGCACACATTCAAAGATGATTTGAAAAAAGAATCTTTATTCTCAAAAATAAAACCAGACCATGACAGTTAATTACTGTAGAGAACTGTTGCAGTTTTTCTGGGAGAATTTCTTTATTGACAATACAACTATCATGTATCTAGATCCACGTTCATAATTATATTATACTCATTCAAGTCTGATATTGAGCTTTCTATAACATGCAAAAGACTCTGTTCTTATTAGAGCTGAAAGAATGTTCTAGGTATTATGCTATAGAAATAACATGCAATTAATTGCTTAAAGGGAACTTATTTCTCTTTTAAATATATTCCTCCCTTTACTATTTTTGTCAGATTACAAATGCTACATAGTAGTAGCTGCCAGATATTGTAATCCTAGTTGCTGACTGATTGATTTTGTATGCAGAAGTTTCTTATTTTTAGATGCCACTGAGCATTTTATGAGGCAAAAAACCCCTCATAACACCAAATGGAAAAAAAGAATCTTCTTAACACATACTGCAAAAAAAGAGAACATAGTGATATAAAGCTTTCTGCTTTTTGGATCATCTTAATTTTTCATCAGGATTTCTCATTAAAAAATTGCATATTTTTAGATGAATGCCTGTTAATATAGCTAAAGAATTGTGATTAGTTAATATCTAGTTAAGTAACAGAAGCTGGGTTCTAAAAAAGGGTCTAGAAGTCTCTTAATTAAATCCATGTGGCCAACCAGGGATGCAACAGTATTCAAGGTTGTGAGAAATTGTTGGAAAAATCCTCTCATGCAAATAAATATAATTGATAGGAAATAAATTGCAATAGTCAGGTTTTTTGTGTATATCTCTATATAAGTGGCATCTCTAGTCTGTACAAAGAAAAAAAATATAAAAATGCCACTAATATGATTGAAAGGGAAAAATGAATCCTAGACTAACAGGCTGGAATTCATATGCTTAAACTTGGTGGAAGAAATTAAGAGGCAGTTGGATACAATTCAAGTGTGAACTGATGAAGACCTATTCATTTATCATTCCCATGAAAATAGATGTGGATTTGCTTGAAGTGATTGTGAATTATTTTATATATATTTCCTGTTCTTTATTCCTTTTGCTCTCACATACAAAGACCTGTAACACACACAGAGACTTATGGAAAAGTTTAAGCTTTGAAGACAAATGAATTTTATCACCAGATTTGAGGAGTCTCAAAAATCATATGGACTATGGATTATTCATACCATTATAGAATAGCAGGAGAGAGGGTTCTTATAATGGACTTCCTAGGACAGTAATAAAAGACACTTTGCGACAAAGTCTATCTCTGTTAACAGAAAAGGTTTTGCCTTCTTTGCCTATAAAACTACCTGGAAACTTTGGAGGATTTGGTGCTTTTAACTTCAAAGTTAACCTTCATAAAACAGATCCACAAATGCTCCAAGAAATTTTCTTATCCTATGGGAATATCACACAATTCCAAAAATCTTTTACTTGTTTTTCTATCAATTTGTGAAATAAGTTCTTATTGGGTAAAATGAAGGAGCTGAAGGTAATTTAAGCTGTATAAAAGGGTAGTGTTGAATATCATTCCAAGGAAAATCAAAGAACTTTTTACCCTATGTTTATTGTGCTTGTTAGACATTCAATAGATAAGGCTCTATCAGTCATGGTGTTACTTTAGCACTGGTGTCAGGAAATTGCTCAGTGCTGCTGATGTTTTGTAGGTTCAGCAGACTGATCTCTCTTATTATTCTTTTCTATTTTTATGCAAAAGACATATTCAACATAAACTTCAGGAACATCACTAAATTATTAAAAAAGTTTTTTTCATTATC
The DNA here is from genome assembly GCA_013400935.1 of Turnix velox. Classification (NCBI taxonomy): domain Eukaryota; kingdom Metazoa; phylum Chordata; class Aves; order Charadriiformes; family Turnicidae; genus Turnix; species Turnix velox. Next base: position 12,571 of record VZTY01028185.1, read on the forward strand.
TTGGACTAAATTGCATATATTAAAATGAGCTTGTTTGTTACCCACATTCTTTTTTATAAATTTTAAGGCCTGATGACTTGAATTGCATGTTTTTTTGTTTCATAGTAACTTCTTTCACAGTCTTAGAGTAAGCTGCCATTTATAATTTAAAAGGTTAGAAGATATAAAGTCATTATTGTTTTTGTATCTCCCTGGTAACAAGAATGAGCAGAATTAAGGTTAAACATTAATTATTCATGGAACAATTAGCTCTGATTACCACTTTTGGAGAATCCCATATGAGTTCAGACATTACCAGTTTTCTAATGTAAATTGTTTGAGAGAAGATATTGTGACAGACTGAAAAGCTTTGGAAGTGTCAATAATAGGCATTAAGGAAAATAAATCACAATTCTTTGTATAAAAAAGAAAGAATATAAGCACTCTTGTATTTCAATCCTCATTCTTACCTTTACTATCTCTGTAGCACAGAATAATTTGCATGAGACAGCTGTTCTGCCTCAGCAAGAAGAACTGGGATAAAGTGTCCTTTGTTGATGGCTTGCAAATTTTCATAAAATTCTTTCTCTTTGTGCTGTTTATCACAGAGTTTTGGAATAATTACAGTCCTTCAGTCCTTTGAGTTGTACTATTTTAGTGCTCATGTGTTCAGGTTCCAGAAAAGTTAGTTTTAATCTCATTCTGATTAGTGAAATTTATAGGTTTTAGAAGGATTTCTGCTCTTCTCGTCTTCCTCTCAGGTATTAGAGACACAAAAAAATAATCAGAGGGAACAGCTGTTAGAAGAGGAGAGAAAACAAAGTTCCAACCGAAATAGGTCAGAGAGTTTTGAAGCAAAGGACTTTCAAATTATTTCAAATGATTTTAAGCAGGAGAGACAGAAGATGGGAAAATGGTATTATGATAGGATGACTCTGAGATAAATTGCTAGAACAAGCACACTAGTTGTAGTTTGATAAGAGACAGTTAACAGGCCTATTGGCTAAAGACTACACGGTTACCAAAGCCATAAGCAATCAGATGATTCAGATCAATCACATGATTCAGGCAATGATTTGTCAGAGAAGGATTGACTACTTATATGAGTGTTTGGAAAATGTGCATTGTAGCCCCATGGAATTTCCCTTATGGCTTTTTGCTAATGCCTGCTCCATGCTCTGTTAAACCTCTATTTGGAGTTTTGCGGAAAAGCTTTCACTCAGGAAGTTATCAGCCTTGGATAAGCCATGCTCACTCCATCAGACCTTGCACTTGGAAAGCCCATATATTAGCATGAGTGGCTGCAGTATATCTTTATCTATGCAACAGCACTACAATGGAAATATGCAGGAATACCCTGGACACAAGTTTTACCTGGATACAGTTCCCAGCTATAAGTGGCTGGATATGTTCTGTTGAGAAAAAGATAAAAATCCCACCCACCAAAAATTTTTTTTTTATTACACCAGAAAAAGGTAAGCCATTACAAAGGGTGAACAACTCCACCAACTCCACAGATAGAATCAGCAGAATGTACCGTGACTGTCCATTACAGGCCCATCCAATGCTGCATGATGGCAGAATTCTCAGCATGTGCAGAGACTTCTCTTTATCATACTATTTGCTTTTAAGTCTTTCTAACTGAGAAAGAATCCTGCAACTCTCCCAGTGCAGAACGTACCCAGACCCATTTTTCATTTTTCTAAAAACGTAGATCATAAGCTTTCATTTCTTTATTTGAGCAGTTAATGCAGTGAAATCTAGTTAAAAGAAAAATAGGAAAACTTCTGAAAAATTATTCTGAAGTTTGAACCTAAGAATTATTGACTATATAGCTAACCACATATTTCTCTGTCAGAAGCCACAGTCAAAATGTGGCTGAAAGGGAACACTTACTGCTCCCATTGTCCAATCAATGCTGCAACAAACTAATAATCCAAATACTCTAACACAGAAAAACATAATAGAAAATACTGTTAAGATTATTTTACAAAATCCTTCTTGGGTTCTCCAGCTGACAACTTCAGTCTTCTCAAATCAGAGTAGAGGGATCATGACAAGGCTTTCTGAAGTCTTCAGTAGGAGAAATGTGACATTGATGGTGGGCCTTTGTACTTCCTCAGTATTGGAATATGATTGTAACAATAATTTTCTTATATTTTCCAGTTTCCTGGAATTATTTGCATACAAATTTACTATTTATCAGGAAAATGAATGTAAACACTTGGAAGGTGCTATGAGTCCTAACAAATAGTATTTTTTCTTAACTCATAAATGGATTTAGGATTTATACAGATATGACAGAGCATAGTCTCAGGCACACTGGAGCCTCTCTTGGCCTGAGCTGATTTTCCTGTATTTTCATACTTTGATGGTGGCTACAAGATCACTGCCACATCTGCATCAGCTGAAATGCTATTAATGCCTCCTGTAGTAATTTCTGATCAAATGATGGAGACACCACACTGAAGAATTGATCTTCCTGTCAATTTAGTTAGGGTAAGCTGTTGCACATCTTCCAAACTGTCTGTGAACCAATGAGAAGATAATACAGGCATACTTGTCCAGGTTGAGAAGGAAATAAAAATAAGCATCATGGTCTTCCTACTAAGCATATCAAATTTTTGAAAACTTCTTGTAATTCCTTTCCTTTTTCTTGAGAAAGATCATCAACTTTAGTACCCAGAGACATAGCAGGTGGGTAGACGCTGGATTCTTCTATGGGCATTTTAGGTCTACAATTTATAAGACCCTGAGTTTTAGTATTGTTGTCACTAGACAATAGATCTGCTGTGTATTAATAATTCGTTTGTAAGATTAGGTTGACAGTAAATTGTTGGCTATATATATGTTATATTCTTCTTGCCATGATAATCTTTTGAATGTATTACAACTACAACAGAAGTACTCATTTTCTGGCATGATTAAATGAAATGGATATACCTAGAAATAACATTTTTTCTAGGCTGAATCTGTGTGGTTCTGCAACATTTTCAACATGAAATTCTGATATTTTCCTCTCTGTTCCTTTCATAAACCATTTTGTGGAACATATCCTTATGTCTGGCAATACAGCAGTTATCACTGGTGAATTCTGTCAGAATGATAGATCTCAGAATCCTATCTTGAAAATAAAGGCAGGCTGTTGATGTATAAGTCAATTTTAAGAAAAGAAATAGAAGTTGTTCCTAGCCTGCTTATGCTAAACTGAAAGCATAATCTATAAAGTTCTGGACACACGTTGTCATTGCTATGCAAAAATAAAGATACAATGAAGCAGTGGCAGGTCAGCCCCTGCTGCTTCCTGTAAAAACACTTATCCTTGAAGGCAGGATATAGAGGCAACAGGGATCTCCAACCCAAATTCTAACATTCTAGGAAAAGCAAGAAGCAAATTCAAAGCACATTGGAATACAGTGCATCATCTTCAAGGACCTCACCTATATAAAGTGTTTGATACATATATGATCATGAAGCCAGTAGTGATTTTTGTAAGGTAAGCATGTATCTGTACCCTGAATGACTTTCAGGAATCGGCATGTATAGACATGATCTCCAAGCAGAGACATTGTCAAGGGATTTCACTAGCTAATCTAGATATGCAGAAATAAAGCTTATCAACATGTCAAATCCATGACCTCAATTTGCATTCTGTTGGATAAAAGCAATAAAGGCACCAAGGAATTAGGAAAAGTTGTAGAAATTTAGGAGAAGAGTGAAGTGCCTTGGGAAAGGCAATGGTTCTTGACAGAAAACAACTCTATCACGATGTTAGATCTGATTTTCATTGAAAGAAAGAGGCAGAGACAGAACAGAAAGGCTTTTAACTACTGCATGTGGTAGAGATAAATGGGAAGCACACATATGTACACAGGTAGAAGCAGTAGATGGCAAACATCTTATAAAGAAGAAAGTTATCTCAAGATAGAAAGAGGAGTTCTGCATACAACACAGATACCTTCAGAATAAAACTTAAGCCCTGAGTAGGCAACAGTTGATTATCTGTTTATGAGTTGCGAGAAGTTAGCTGGAATGAAATCTATGAAAGAAAAGGCATTAGGAGAGATATTTGTTGGAAAAGAGAAATAAAATTACACGGAAACAACCAAAGAGCCTGAGAGAACATGAATGAATGAGGTAAAGAAAATAGAAATTATCTGAGAATAAAAAAAAACAACACTTGATAAGCATAAAAACCCAGAATATAGTAGGATGAAACACATCTTAAAGGTCAGTCATGTTCTGAAAGGACTTAATTTTAATGAAAATCTGACTGTCTTAAGAAGAGCACACTAAAGCTAGAGTGGAGGAGGAAAAAACGAAGGGGATACTTTTACATATATATTCAAAGATTATTAAAGATCATAAAAGGCTGAAATACTTGCATGAAATTTACAAATAAATGTTGCAGGATCCAACCCTGTAGAACTTAAACTGAGAATAATTTTGTCAGAATGCTTCATTTCATAAGAATGGAGTGTATTTTTTATTTAACCAGAGAATCAACATTTTTCTGCACAGTTTTTCCTTGCTATTATGCATTCAGGTATCATTCCAAATAGTCCTCAGTGCAAAAGCTCTGATCCAATTTCAGATTTAAATATACATATTGATTTATACTTAATGAAATACTAAGTGTGGAAAACACTATCAGAGGACTACATTATTCAGAGTAAATTTGACAAACTTGTATAAACTAAACAAATCATAATTCATGGAAATACAGTTGAACTTAATTTATTAAAAAATTGACTGAATAATTCTTTATGAATTTTAATATTGCTCCATGTAAATATCACACTAAAATTGCAGATTATACAAATCTAACTTTATTTTAAAAAAGAAAATAATGGTTGTGGTTCCTCTTGATCTCATTAAGCAATATTATCTTGGGAGCTAGCTTTTATGAAAGGAATGGGGGCAAAATTGTTCCTAAGAAAAATATTTTAAAAGAAACACCATTCAATATAGCCCAATATCATTCAGAAGTACCCTTGGCCATCTGCTGGAATGGTTACCATTTTTTTTTATTAAAATAGGTGGTGGCAAGAACTGCCCAGACAGGTTCAGTAGAATATTCAATGAGGTGTAAGTTATGAGAAGGGACTTAATAAATGCTCATGCTATGGTAGTAGTCCGACTTCCAAAAAGAATTAAAAATCAGTTTGATATGCTAATGCTACATCTAGAGATTTAATCTTTCAGTTTTCTCGCTTTCATGATGTTCTTCTTTAAAGAGGTGCAAACAATTTGAATAGCTAAATCTGGTCTGTTACGAAGGTATGTTACTCTGTCAAAAATCCTTGTTTTGCATGCTAGAACATTTGCTTTGAGATAGCAACTGAAATGGGGAAGACCCTAAATAGAGTCACATTTGTTTCAGTGTAACCTATGAATCATATCAAATCTCATTTTAGAATTTATTTAAGCCTTTTTTTTTCCACTTAATGCTGGGGATAAAGTCATCAACAGGAGTTTCAATGGGTTAGTAAAAATAGTTAATTAAAAATCGGGATGTAAAAAGTGTTTAATATTCACTAAACATTGCTGATGTATGTGAAAAAAGATTTGGAATTACATATAGGTTTATTTTAAGAGTATACAAATTAATGGCAGAGAAATCAATTTATAGTTACTGAAAATATAGAAATTAATAGAAATTAATTCCATGTCAGGTAGGTTCTGCAGTGAAAAATTAGTTTACTAGAAATCCTTAAGTGAAATTCACTTATAAACATCCACTGCCATTATGCTGCCATGGATATTGACCCTTATTGCAGTCTCAGTAGGCCTTTGGCTTTACCTGCTAGAGCCAGTTCATGATCTTAAGCTATAATTGTTATACTTGCACTGGTAAGAATTCATTGCAATATATAAGCCATTGTTAAGCCTATAAATATGATAGCATAATGCCTACATTTTAGGTGCGCAAACTAGTATCTGAAGTTTACAGTACAGTGCAGAAAATGTTACATTCAAAACAATAGTTTTCTAAGTAAAGAAAACTCTTCAGTACCTCTCAGTTCAAGCACCATACTTAAATCAGGACTGCCTCCCTAATTCACTGTTCTCTTTCAGTTTTCATATTATGATGGAATTCCAATGCTGCCCTACTAGGTGGAATACTCTCTGATTAGAGGATATGAAAGCCAGAGATGTCTCAAATTGATGTTTCCATGCTCTACAGCTCCCCAGTAGTCCATAGTGTGACAGTTTTAAACATGCACAGCACAGAATACAGGTCTCAGTGGAAGTCTAGAACTGTAAATGCTTCCACAGTTTGGCTCTTTTTACAAGTGTGGCTTTCTTTCTGTTTACCTCAGATCTGTAACTCTGAGCCTGAAGTGCACTTAGAAAGTGCCCTGATCACATAATTGAGTCACTTGAAAGAATTTAGAATTTTCATGACAATCAAAGCAATTTTGGGGCCATCAAAGAATTGTGAATCTACCACTGAAATTTCATGTAAGTACCATGTGAGTACCATTTTTTAACTGTCAAAGATTTGCATACTGACCTTTTTCTTGTCATTGTAATGAACTGGTGTTTCATTCAACTGAAAGGACTCTGAGGCAGGCATGTCTTTTCTCCAGTATTTTGTACAAATACTTTGGTAATGTCACGTGACAGCACAATTTAATTTTATTTGATAGTGAAAGAATTGTTGTTTTGTTACATGATCATGTCTGACTCAGCTATTGGTTACATTTTACAGTAATTTTACACAAGATAGTAAAGATTCTAAACATATTGTCTTGAGTAGCCTTCCTATATGTTCTACATTAAAAAGATGCTACACTAATATTCTGCTTCTTGCCATAAATGACTTCATAAGGTGCAGTCAGACAAAACCCGTTTGTTTCTGTGATATCTGCTCTTAAAGATTTTCCTGACACATACTCAGTGTGCAACATGTTTTGACTTTGAAAAATCATCAAACTGTAAACCAAGTTGTACTGGTTTTCTAACATGCAATACCAGCTTTTCTTTTTGTTTTGTTTTTTTTTGTTTTGTTTTTGTTTTTGTTTGTTTGTTTGTTTTTTGTTTTGTTTTGTTTTAAAGCACAACTTTCAATATGCACCATGTTAGTGGAAGAAACTCATTGTTGGCATCTGGCTAATGTCTTTACCTTGATCTGTAATGTCTTTGAAGTCTCTGGCACTAAATCTGAGTTAGGCTTCAAATGTCTGGTCATTTAGTTCTATCTTTCTTATGTCAGTACACATTTCCCTGGCTTCTGATGCAAGACTTCTTTTGCAAGACACCTTTTGGAGCTCCCTATAGCAATTGCAGGTGTTCTGTCAAATGATTTAGCCTTAGCACATTTACAAGAGTGCAAGAGCACTTTTAGCCTCTTCTACCACATATTTTAATACTATTAGTAATCCAGGCTTTCTGGAAATATGATATTCATCTCTAAATTCTGATATTCAATTGTTTAATCTGGATCTGCTCCTCTCAAAATTCCAGTATATCCTTCATTTCCCAAAACAAAATTAACATGCACTCTGGGCTTTGTTTGTTTTTCACATTATAGTATATCAGAGAATGTGATTGTGCAATACTGTTTAAACAATAAATGACATTTAGTCTTTAGTCAGATAGTCTTGCAGAAAAAAAGTTAAAAGGAATCTGATCAAGTTATAAAGATTTACAAAGTAATGATAAAAGGAAACAGAGTAGCTCATTTGAAGTTTGCATGCTTTAAGAAATATTCAGTTTGCTTATTTGAAATAAAGGCAATTTGTTACTGCGGCAAAGTGATGAATATGGATGTCAGTAAAATGAATAATTGTTCTGAATAACAACTTTTCTTCTATATAACAAAGCATTTATTTGCTTTTTTCCAAAACAGGTAAATCTTGTCAAGCATATGAACAAATAAACCCAAAAGTATCGGTTTTGGACAACCCTAGCTATCTAGCTGGTACTTTAACTCACTTTAAAATAATTAGGAAGTATGTCAGAATTTGCACGTCCAAAATTCATAAAAGTCAGAAAAGTATTTGCTTTGACTATATCAGACACTGCATGCTAAAAGAAACATATTATCCAAGAATAGATATTGCAGGAAAACTTCAGGAAATCTTGATTTAGAAACAAAAGTTTCATAACACAGAAAATTCACACAAGCATGAATTGTTACATAAGATTTCACACTTTGTCATGTTTTATTAATTAGACTTTACAAACCATCTGTGCAGTGTTTTTGCTAACAAAAATAAATTAAAATAACCATTATTGTTTTTATATTGGCTCATAGTGTATCAAGTAATTTTTTGCGTATTTGGAGTAGAAAATAGGAGGATTAAGACATAACAGAAGAATTAGGAAAATGAGCTATCACGATCAAATAGTCAAGTTAGAATGTTGCTCTGAAAAGGTGGATGATCACTGTTGAGAAAAATTGCCACAAACCTTGTTGTCAATCTTCACCTCAGATTTAACTTTGTCTTTCTGTCCATTCTTTTTAATGATGTCTGAGTCTTATACAATTCAGTTACATGTACTGCAGCTGCATATCCTTTGTGCTATTTAGATTGTCTGTGACTAAATATTAAAGAAAAAAGAAAGTAGCTTATTGCAAGTTTACACCTGAGAAATGAGATGAATTGTTGATACACAGAGAAGGCTGATGTACTCAATAACTCCTTTGCCTCCGCCTTCGCTGGTAATGCCTCTGCTTGCACAGCTCAAGTCTTAAAAACCAAAACCATAAACTGGGACAAGCAGGATCCAACCACTGCGAGTGAAGAGCAGGTTTGAGAACACCTGAAGAACTTGGAGGTGCACAAGTCTATGGGACCCTATGACATCCACCCATGGATCCTTGGGGAACTAGCAGATGAAGTTGCCAAAGCACTGTCCATCATATTTGAAAGGTCATGGCAGACTGGTGGATTTCCCACTGACTGGAGAAAGGGGAACATAACCCCCATATTCAAAAAGGGAAAAAAAAGAAGATCCAGGAAACTACAGGCCAGCCAGTCTCACCTCTGTGCCTGGCTAAATCATGGAGCAGATCCTCCTGAAGGTGTTGCAAAAACACATGGAGGATGACACAGAGGTGATTGGAGAAAACAAACATGGCTTCACCAGGGGCAAATCATGCCTGACCAATTTGGTGGCCTTCTATGATGGAGTCACAGCATCTGCGGACAGAGGAAAGGCAAGTGACATCATCTACCTGGACTTGTGCAAGGCATTTGATACTGTTCCACATGACAGGAGATATGGACAGTGGGATTGAGTGTACCCTCAGCAAGTTTGCAGATGACATCAAGCTGCATGGTGCAGTTGATGCACTTGAAGGAAGGGATGCCATCCAGAGAAACATTGAGAGGTGGGCCAATGACAACCTCATGAAGTTCAGCAAGGCCAAATGCAAGTTGCTGCACCTAGGTCAGAGCAATCCCAA